>JAOPJH010000131.1:3659696-3673680 GCA_027122575.1 Merluccius polylepis | reverse complement strand
TAATTGATACGATTGGCTAAGAGCTACGAACAGACGCTTATGATAGACATTCGTAGCGCCCAATCAACGGCTCTGGATGATCGGGAGCCACGCCTCCTCTACAGGAAAATGAATAGGTGGTCGCCATGACGACATCTCATTTGTGATTTAGTCTGGTGTTAGCCAGGCTAGACTCCCATAGCAATTCAATAAACAACGTGCAGGTTGTGCAGTAGGCAACACAATAAGAAAGGACGGTTTTAATGATATTATAGCGGGAGGGAGGACGGTACACCTTAGGTTGTAACCAGAGCCGGCCCTGGTCCTTTGGGGGCCCTAATTTGGTTGGGGCCCCCTCTGACTGTCGCGCGCTCACTACATATGGCACATAAGCAACATCTCTTGTTTTTAACTAAGACCTGTTGAAAACAATAACTATTAAGACTATATATTATTATATCTACTATGTTTGACGTGTGGTGGAAAATCTTGAACTCTCAATGATCAGACGGTTTGACTTAATGGCAAAATAATTGGGTCTATTCTTAATAGGGAAATACAGGAAATATTGTGTTCTGTTACAGGAGAACATCGGATACATCACATCGGATAGGATTTAAGACATATCTTCATAGCTAGTGGCAGACCATAATGCAAAAAGCAGTTCCTGATAATGAATAGCAAGCAACACTTCTAATAAACAAATTTAATAAACAAATTTAATAAACAAGTCATCTGAGTCAATCATATCAGAGACATTATTGTAAGCAGGATCTTGCTGTTTTAGTAGATCATCCGAGTCTTGTGATGGTAACCGTATGGACCTATCATTTGAGTAAAAAACTGTCTTATTAAGGGCATGATGCAGACGGAGCAGATACACAACAGACCTAGGAACATCAAGATAGCCACTCCTGCCAACAACAGCCAAAGTCGCCAGGAATTGAGAAACAACCAGAAATTACCTTGAGCATCAGATTACATTGTCTAGCAGAGTGCCGTCGTGGAGCATAGTTGGGTTATGGAGTGCTTGAGAGATGATATGGCCGTCTTTATAATTGTCTGGAATAGACTTGCAGCATGATGTACCAACAAGAACACATACCCCGCCCTGCACGGCTGTCAGTTGGTCTAATACCATCCTGTTATGTATGGTCACTAGTCGCAAAGCTTTCACCTCGGCTTTTGTGGCGGCATCTAGAAGACTATTCCCGAACGGAGTTGATGTGGCTACCACAGACAATTCTTGCCCTACATACGCTTCGGTTGCTGAGGTGATTAGCATTGGTCTTTTGTATCGTTTAACGGTTGAGCCTATACTCAGGTGAATGTACTGATGGAGGCATATGTGTGCATACATCGTCGACCTCTTTAGCATATCTCCACCACATTTTTGTGGAGTACAGGTGATGTGTTTTCTTAGGCAACCAATCATGTTGTAGATGTCTCAGCCTCTGATATTATATAATTAGTTGACCTATGTGTTCTATCAATTGTACCTGTACCAGTTGTAAAATTCACAGACTCTTTGCTGATCTTCTGCAGTTCCCAACAGGTTATGGGGAGTATGATTCTAACAGGAAATACCGTATATGATGCCACCAGTGGTACTGAGCTGAATGGTAGTGCAAGACCCAATAGACACTGTGGAACTCAGTGCTGAATAAAGTGATTATCACTGACCAAAGATAAATCTTGAATAACAGCCAAACAAGGTGTTAAGGTGTGAAGCCTTTGTTACACTGGTTTCATCTTCTTACCTTTGAAGGAAAGGTTTTTATGTTAGGTTAAAGTTGAAAAAACGCACGTAATAGCATAGGCATAATAAATATAATATTATTTCAAAATTCTACATTAAAATCCCTCATAAAAATGGGACAACGTTAATTTCGAAATCAATCTAATATTTTGTTCTAAAAACAGTCAAACAGCCTAGCCTAGCCACACATAACCATGGAAATAGGGTGCATATATGGTCCCAACCAACCTCTCTGGTCCACATCTGGTCCTATCCTAATAGGTCATTGAATATCTTGATAACAATATATAACACGATAGGCTATAGCATGTTTTCTGGTAATTCATTGAATAAATAATTAGTCTATATGAAATAACCACATGGTCAAGCCTAACTTATGCCATATAATATTACCATATCCAAAATCTAAAACGATATCAAGTCTCATACCACGATATCGACTTGGGGCTGAGCACCCAGCCTGGGAATAGAGGAGCCATCTTCGGCCTGGCGGTGCCAGAGCAGACAAGCAGAAGCATGCAGTCCTCGCCAGCTGGCAACACGGACTTCTATTGTTGTATTGTATACAGCCGCTTGTATCAGTCCTCTTTAATAATAAAAATAATAATAATAATAATAATAATAATAATAATAATAACAACAATAACAATAATAATCATGTATTTCTGTGTGTATAACATAAATATAAAATATAGATATAGAAATATAAAAAAACAGACTACTTGGTAGGATTTATGTTTTGTAAATTGTCACAAGTTGTCCATCTTTCTCAAGGTCAATAAGCCAACCACTGTAAATGTGTAGATATATTTGATAATGTTTAGAATATTCTTAATTGTCTGTCTTAAAAAAATAATATGAAAACGATAACATAAAAGCAATATCTTTCCCATGTTCACCCTCAAAGTGGAGTCTGCCTCGGCGCATATGTCCTCAAGCAGCATTACTTCTATTACTGTTACACTACTTATTAAGTTTTATTCAAATCCGACTCAATTGCAGGTTTCATGTGACATCTGACGTCTGTGCTGGCACTGCTGGATACGTTTGTCTTGCTGTTTGCATTAGAAAGTTATTACAGTAAGGATATGATGTGATAAGGTCCGGTTTGAAGGCTACATGTGATCCATTGCATCATGCAGATGTCCTTCATCAAGCAAATAAAAAGAGAGCCATCCTCACTACCTGTTCACACATTTCCAGACTGAGCTCAATAGAGAGTGAAAGAGTCCAGCCATGTACCTCCGCTCCATTGTCCTTTGTGGCCTCCTGCACGCCCTCGCCCTGGCAGACCCGCTTACCCAGCCTTCAACTGACCTGAAGCTCCAGTGCGGCTCCTGTCCGATGTTCTGGTTCAACCATGATGGCCGCTGCTACAAGTATGTTGGTAGCCGAATGACCTGGGCTGATGCGGAGCTCCACTGCCTGTCTTTTGACGCAAACCTGGTCTCTATCCATAACCACAATGAAAATAACTTTGTTGTCCAGCTGATTAAGAACTTTGATCCAACCAACGGGATACATTGGATTGGATTCACTGATGATCATAAAGAAGGCAGCTGGATGTGGAGTGACGGTTCCCGGAGAGACTTTGCTGCTTGGCACAAGGGACAGCCTGACAACTATCATGGACTAGAAGATTGTGGCCAGATCAACTTTAATCTTCCATCTAAATGGAATGATGATAGATGCAAACTTGTTTTTCCTTCTGTTTGTAAAGCTCGTAAAAGCTGTCCATAATGTCTACATTGGTTTTTGTGTGTAAAAAAACAAATGATGTTTATTTGAACCACAACCATAAAAATATGACCAATCAAGAGGACTTATTGTATCTTTTCACATTGGATTTAGAGATTATTGCAAACAAGTGGGGGATCAAACTGAATGTTTTCAGTTGTCATTAATTGTTTCTAATAGGCTTAATTTATAATAACTAAGTATTATTATCAACACACATATATATAGCTATATTATATATAGCTTATTAAATGTGAGTTACAAAGTGATTTACAGAAACAATTTAGGCCAAGAAAAACAAGAAGCAATGGGTAAAACAAAAGAAGCAGTTGGTACTGCGTGTGATGACAATGCTTCTGGTTGATTCAGGTTGTTAATTATTTACACATTTAGTCACACATTTAGTCTGAACATGAAGATTTGGTACCCAGTGAAGTTGACAGTTACCAACACACAAATATAATAAAGAATAATACCACGTCCGTTTAGTCTCCCCTGCTAATAATGTGCACAACCCACATGTCAATAGGACATTTGTGAAAGGTGCAGCTGAAACAGCTCAAAGCCAACTTTTAGGACCGGGTTAACCATTTATTGTTATTTAGATTGGGTTAATTGAACGTGTTGAGCGGATGAATGCATATTGCATTGAAATACTTTTAGCAATGCATAAAAAAAATATATTACAAGTTACAGACTAAGATGAACAAGAATCAAATGCACAGCGATGGAAAGTAAAATAGTTTCCCCTGCTGGTCGCGTTCCGCTCTCCACACACCAGTGTATAGTTCAGGGAGCCCGTTCTCATCCCAACTCGTAATATACCGACGACGTCTGATACTGACGTAAAAAGTACCCTCCCGCGTCTGTGTGAAACGATCTGGGTTCTCATAAACCCGTTCACGGTGGTAAGAGACGAGCAGAGTCTACAGCGTCCATTCACTCCAATAATGACCCGGTCACGGTGGTAGATAACGCTAACCCTAGAGATTAATAAATTTAGGTAGGCCTATTCGGTAAGAAATGGTTATGTTTCGGTGTTAGGTTAGTGGTGCTTAAATTTAGGGATTATATTAGAGACGGTTGGGATTAGGTAGTAGGTTAGAGATGGTTAAATTGTTTAGATATTAGGTGAGTTTTCTCTGGTTCGGGATGGTCTCACAAAGCAGCGAGCTCGGTAATCAATGAAACACAATATCATTTGGAGAGATTCAAAGTTGATTCAGATACATAAAGCATATATACAGTTGCGTGAAGGAGAGAAGATGCAGAGAGGTAACACGACCTGGCTCTTTGCTTAGAGCCGGGGAGCGCTTACTCTTGGGTGCAGGGGCCAGATATCAATCTCATCCTTAACAATAACAAGATATGCTGCCATAGCACTTTTGGCAATAACATGAAGCAACTAGTTGCGTACAAGCTAGATGTCAATATTTGCGAAAGGTGCAGCTGAAACAGCTCAGAGACAACTTTTAGGGCAGAGTTAACCATTTATTGTTATTTAGATGATGAATGATGAAAACCCTTGAACACGTGAAATAACGAGCCCGTCTCCAGTGTATGGAGTTGAGTGTGGCTTTATTATATTAAAAACCTTCTTTTTTTTACGGTCCACTACAATTCGTAACTTCTTGATTATTTCACTGCACTGTAAACATGCTGTAGGCCATTACACCAAAAAACTAGGATCACAGCCACAGCTATTTAGCCTATCTAACAGGTAGGCCTACACATGTAAGAGGCAAATATGAAAATGTAAAAACCATTACGCCTACTCCCCTTTAGCGAGATTAAAAACATGATTTTCAATAATATCTACTGATTTTCTATAGATTTAATTGACTCTTTTAACATATTTCAGTCTATTGGGTTGTGGATGAGGTGTCATATCCACCGTTCTTATTGATCTGTCTTATAAAATGACTATGAAAACGATAACATGAAAGCAATATCTTTACCATGTTCACCCTCAAAGTGGAGTCTGCCTCGGCGCATATGTCCTCAAGCAGCATTACTTCTATTACTGTTACACTACTTATTAAGTTTTATTCAAATCCGACTCAATTGCAGGTTTCATGTGACATCTGACGTCTGTGCTGGCACTGCTGGATACGTTTGTCTTGCTGTTTGCATTAGAAAGTTATTACAGTAAGGATATGATGTGATAAGGTCCGGTTTGAAGGCTACATGTGATCCATTGCATCATGCAGATGTCCTTCATCAAGCAAATAAAAAGAGAGCCATCCTCACTACCTGTTCACACATTTCCAGACTGAGCTCAATAGAGAGTGAAAGAGTCCAGCCATGTACCTCCGCTCCATTGTCCTTTGTGGCCTCCTGCACGCCCTCGCCCTGGCAGACCCGCTTACCCAGCCTTCAACTGACCTGAAGCTCCAGTGCGGCTCCTGTCCGATGTTCTGGTTCAACCATGATGGCCGCTGCTACAAGTATGTTGGTAGCCGAATGACCTGGGCTGATGCGGAGCTCCACTGCCTGTCTTTTGACGCAAACCTGGTCTCTATCCATAACCACAATGAAAATAACTTTGTTGTCCAGCTGATTAAGAACTTTGATCCAACCAACGGGATACATTGGATTGGATTCACTGATGATCATAAAGAAGGCAGCTGGATGTGGAGTGACGGTTCCCGGAGAGACTTTGCTGCTTGGCACAAGGGACAGCCTGACAACTATCATGGACTAGAAGATTGTGGCCAGATCAACTTTAATCTTCCATCTAAATGGAATGATGATAGATGCAAACTTGTTTTTCCTTCTGTTTGTAAAGCTCGTAAAAGCTGTCCATAATGTCTACATTGGTTTTTGTGTGTAAAAAAACAAATGATGTTTATTTGAACCACAACCATAAAAATATGACCAATCAAGAGGACTTATTGTATCTTTTCACATTGGATTTAGAGATTATTGCAAACAAGTGGGGGATCAAACTGAATGTTTTCAGTTGTCATTAATTGTTTCTAATAGGCTTAATTTATAATAACTAAGTATTATTATCAACACACATATATATAGCTATATTATATATAGCTTATTAAATGTGAGTTACAAAGTGATTTACAGAAACAATTTAGGCCAAGAAAAACAAGAAGCAATGGGTAAAACAAAAGAAGCAGTTGGTACTGCGTGTGATGACAATGCTTCTGGTTGATTCAGGTTGTTAATTATTTACACATTTAGTCACACATTTAGTCTGAACATGAAGATTTGGTACCCAGTGAAGTTGACAGTTACCAACACACAAATATAATAAAGAATAATACCACGTCCGTTTAGTCTCCCCTGCTAATAATGTGCACAACCCACATGTCAATAGGACATTTGTGAAAGGTGCAGCTGAAACAGCTCAAAGCCAACTTTTAGGACCGGGTTAACCATTTATTGTTATTTAGATTGGGTTAATTGAACGTGTTGAGCGGATGAATGCATATTGCATTGAAATACTTTTAGCAATGCATAAAAAAAATATATTACAAGTTACAGACTAAGATGAACAAGAATCAAATGCACAGCGATGGAAAGTAAAATAGTTTCCCCTGCTGGTCGCGTTCCGCTCTCCACACACCAGTGTATAGTTCAGGGAGCCCGTTCTCATCCCAACTCGTAATATACCGACGACGTCTGATACTGACGTAAAAAGTACCCTCCCGCGTCTGTGTGAAACGATCTGGGTTCTCATAAACCCGTTCACGGTGGTAAGAGACGAGCAGAGTCTACAGCGTCCATTCACTCCAATAATAACCCTAACCCTAACCCTAACCCCGGGTCACGGTGATAGATTACGCTAACCCTAACCCTAACCCTAACCATAACCCTAACCCTAACCCTAACCCTAACCTTACCAACGCGAACGGTGTAGACTCGTCTAGGGGCGTATACTGTATCTGATGTGTGTGAAACTTTTCTATGTATCCAGATTAGAGAATCAGCTGAATGCCTTGGCTTAAAGGAATAATACATGCTTAAACACAAAATGTCTAACATTGATTGACTATTCATTCCAGGGTTTATTTTTCCAATATGCGTAATATTGTACGTTATTGTTACTTACAATTTGTCACTGGCTGTCGTGTCAGGTGTCCCACGAATTGCTCCAGTGTGAATATTGATTGAATAAATGAATCAAATGTATTATAACAATATGTATAACAGGCTTTATTATTAATTGTGAAAGCTAGCTAGACATTTGGCAATTTGCTATGATACAATATCAATATGCCACGCAGGCAATCAACGTGACAACGGCTACAGAGTTGTAGCCAAGACTTTGATGAACATTTCGGTATACATTGATCATTGAGGCTAGCAAGTTTATGCTCAAAGAAAAAAAGCAATATCCAATTAATCACTCCCCGACTGGTCTGGGACCGCATGTCGAAACCTAGATGTATAGGCCATATCTGGGCTCTCTACTGAAAAGTCCAAAACGGTTGGTTAACAGTGACTACCAGGCCGTTCCCTCTTCGAACGAGGCCATGCCTCGGCAACTGTATGGAGATCATGAACACGCCCCAAACCTGCTAAGCCGAAGTGCATTCTGAAATGTGTGCTCTTACTAAATTACAGATGTCTCGCCATAGGAACATGGCAAAAATGTTATATCGAAATTGAGTTTAGCCTGAGTTTAGCAAAGTTAATTACTGCACAAAACAGTAAAATAGGACCTGGGGTGCATTGTACATCACCAATAGACATATCTTAACGATGTCAAAGTGTTTTAGGCCATTGTTTTACTTTAAATAACAGATGAATGCATTAGTTCAGTAGTGATCTCTGAAGCTTTGTTTAACTGGCTGAATCAGAGCTCAGCTTTCTAAACTCTCAGCCACAAGCCAAAGCCAAAATGATAGACTAGAAGTGCTGCTAACGGTTGGTCATGGGGTCACAGCCCCAGTCCTCAACCACAGCCGTAGGGGTAGAACCATTTGACAACAAATGAAAGAGTAGAGGCATGTTTGGTTTGGTCCTGTCTGTAGTGTTTATTTCACCCAACTAAATAAAGCATGATGAAGCTTTCTTCATCGTGGGAAATTCTATGGTTGAATATGTGTTTTTGTAGGAAGTCTGTCGTGCCAAATGGGCAAAGTTTGGTGACGTGATGCTGATGCCGGTGCATGTTATTGTTAGTGCATGCTTTCTAGGAAGTATATGCGTTACAAAAAATTAGTAGATTGTGAGTCTTAAATGTGTTGCTGAACTGCTTCCAGGTGGCTCCCTTTTAAAATCGACGGCAGTTTGTTAATTATTATTAAGTAAATTACAGTTTAAGTTGAATAACTTTGGTATGCTAATTTGAACGTATGTATTATTTCTGAATTTAATTAAGTATGATGATACTTTACGTAACTGTTTTGAGATTCTAAGTTAATTTGAATTACTTCAAACCTAAAACCGTCATCAAGAAAATGAAAATGGAAGAATAAGAAGAATTGAGTTGTCCTTTGCGTCCTTCAATGGTTGATCAAGCCGTTTTTCAAGTTTGGGCAGAGTTGTGGTTACAAAAACACACAGAACTTGACAGTTGATAACCAGCGTGGCAGGAAGACTAGGATCAAAGGCCTGAAGTCAAGCTGTCGACGCAAAGGAAAGAAGAAATAAATGGAAATTCTTCAACATGGCGAAGGAGACTCCCGGGAACAGTCAAGCAACTGAAGCAAGAGAGGACCCTAGCTAAAACTGCCTTCACCAAGCAGGCGAACTACCTGAGCAGAGCTGCAAATAGCATGATCAAGCATGAGCTATAAGTGGAGTTCAGCAACCTCAGTTCCCTGGCAAGGCACGTCAGCGATGCAAATGAGGAGTACAGGGCTAGCCTACTGGCAGATAATGAAGCTGGAACCGATGACGGCGAAGAAGTCAAGCTTGGCAAGCATCAGCAGGATGAGCTTGAAAAGACAATGGAAGAGTGTGTCACGAGACTGGATGAAGTCCGGAAAGCAGTCCAATCCAACCTCTGGCAAAGGTATGGTGACGAGGAGGTAAGCTCTGCAATCCAAGAAGCAGGGGTAGCCTGTGAAAGAGCTCATGCATGCCCCATCACTGCTATCAATAGAGATGGCTATGAACTGCAGCTGGAAGGAGTGAGGAGGCTGATCCATAAAGCAAGTGCAAGCCTGAAAGACTGGGAAAGATGGATCCCACCTGGTCAGACTGCACACCTGTAGAGCAGGGTGAAAGACCTAAGAGCATTTGGCAACAACCTCAAAGCCAAAAGGGCAGAATTCCTCACAAAAAGTAACAGAGGAGGAAAGAAGAGAACCTCAACCTGTGACAATTCAACAACCAGTGATGAGGATAAAGCAAACCAGTCTACCTAAATTCACTGGGTTCAAGAGAAATTTCCACAGATGGAGAAGAGACTGGGAAAGCCTGCAAAGGCAGGGAGAGCCAACTGGCTCAGTGGAAGTGAAGAAGTTCCAACTCCTTGACAGTGTGGACGAGAGAATATGCAGAGACCTACGCTTATCTACATACAACAGTGCTGAAGACATATTTCGAGTGCTTCAAAATAGGTATGGAAATGAGCCAGCGATCGCCTTGGAAATAATTGAGGACCTGGAGAGGATCCCCCCTGTAAGGTCACACCAGCCAAGGGAAGCGATTGACCTAATTCAAGCTGTAGAACAGGCCTTGAATGACCTCATCAAGCTTGAAAGCACGGGAGCCATCGAAAATCCCCTGGGCCCAGTATTTCAAAAGTGATCTGACAGGATTATCCTGGTCGGATTGGAGTAAATCTAGATCTGATCTGAAACTGGGTATTTCAACACAGATCCAGATAATCCTGAAGATCAGCATTCTGCTCCGGTAATCCAATCCTCCCTTGAATCCAGATAACAGGCTGGATTTGGGTATTTCAAATTACATTTCAGGATAATTTGGATCCCACCTCAGAGGTGGATTTCACTTTCATTCAATTAGATTAAGTCTCAGCTCCACTTCTCCTAGATATTGTTCCTCAAGATGTTCATTACACTTAATCTAAAATGTTAGTGTTTTACATTTAACAAATAATTAAAGCAGCCTAATTGTAAGAAATTTAAATCATAGTAAAATATGTGACCTCACTTTCTGAAACTGCTGTAAATAAGAGTAACAATTACAGACCTTTTTCTCAAATTCTAGTTTCAAACATTGTAACTTGCATGTACCAAAACATCAGAGAAAGACAACAGGAATGCAGGGTCCAAACAAACTTTAATTCCAACAAAACAAAGATATTTCAAATAATGTGGCCACTAACTGAAACAGGACCTAACCCAGCTCAGAGGTAAAAAAGTGAGCTGTTTTTCCAACAGCTATATTTTTAGTTCGGTTTCTTTTTGCTGAAGCAGCGTCAGCTTTATTTGTTCACTGGCCAGTTCAATTTGCTTGACCGCCCTCTTGGTCTCCATTTTGAGGAGCTTTTGATATGCATCCTCATCACCAGCATGCCTCTTCCGTCTCCGACGCTCTGGCTCTGGCCCACGAACTTCTTGTGGTGGATCGGGTGGAGCAATGCTGGTGCTGGTTGAAGGAGCCTCCACAGGTGTGAGGAACACACATTCTGACGAGAGGTTGAGTGGCTCGTCAGCTGGCTCCCCAACACTGGCTGGCAAAATCCCATGGAGGGCGTGGGAACTCTCCCCTTCAAGGATGTCGAGGACAGCCTCTGAGAAGTCACCACCTTTAAAAATAAAACATTTGTATTGCACATTTCATATAAGACATGTAGCTCATGGTGCTTCACAAAAGTGACATGAACTGAGTACATTAATGTAACATAATATGTGATATAAGTGCACTGTAAAAAAAAAAAGGAACTGTATGAAAACTAACAAACGTAATTAGGTAACTAGCTGCACAGGCTTGGGTTTACACAACTTCAGGGCCCTTTGGTTGTGTGCACTAAGAGTCCTGAATTTCAGTCAACTCCATAAGGCTGTGCAGCTGTTTTTAATATCTTAAATTGGTGACAATTTAATACATAATATTATAGATACATGATATGATATTATATCACAATCTAGAAAACAGACAGTCCACCAAAGTTTCACCTGCTCCACAGACCTTGGTTGACCACTGCCAGTGGCATTTATTTGTGTCGTTATTTGAGCCCAAATCTCTGCTTTAGTCCTTGTGGACACATTGGTTTGGCCAGGGGTGCTGAAAGTGCCAATCAAACATTGATAGTTCAATCGCACCCCATCCAGCAATGCATGCGTTTCAGCAGCTGTGAAATTCAACCCCTTGCTTCTTTGGGCCTCCATTTTGTCTGGAGGTTGGTCAACCGGTCACTCTTTTATACCATGCCAGTGAAATTACATTCAGGTGTGAGAGTATCCCACCCAGGTTCATTGGGAAGGGCTTAAATTGGGTTCTCTGAGCAAGAATGGTTCTCGTTACATCAGAAGGAGGAACAGACAATAACCTCAATTGTACACCGACACCAACGGAGAAGGTATAGGCCACGACAACTATGCTGAACGCCCCAACCTGCTCGAGCATTACTCCAATGATGAGCTTCATGCACGATACAGATATGGGCGAGATGATATTGCTTTCAACTGCAATATTCTTCGTCCTCACCTAGAACATACAACTCTGAGGAGCCATGCCTTGACTGTGGAGGAGCAGGTGCTTATAGCGCTACGTTTTTATGCTTCTGGTTCCTTCTTTGAAGTAATTGGGGATGGACTGGCGGTGAGAAAGTCAGCAGTGGGCCATGTGGTGCACTCAGTCTCATCTGCCCTTACCAATCTTCTGGGTCAATTTGTGAAATGGCCTGAAAATGAAGATGACATGGCAAGGGCCAAGAGGAAGTTTTTCTCATTGGGGGGGATGCCCAATACTATTTCTGTCAGGACCACTGAAGTCAAAATATACAAAATACACAAGAGAGAAATATGCTTTAAACCAATGTATTTTGTATTTGGCGGTATGGCTCTGTTCAGAGGAAGTTCCCTGTCTTTCCATGAGCTCCATGGAAAGCCAAGACAGGGAACAGCAGCACCCTCAGGGGATTACCCTCCCAGTTTAACTGGGAGAGCAGGCTAACTCTATACCCCCCTGGAACAGAGCAAACAACAATGACAACAGTATGTCATTATTTCAAGTTAAACCACTTTGGAGGTGGAGCTGGGGAGGAGGCTGGCAAAGCAGCAGCAGAGAAAGCAGTGAGAGTAAACAGACTGAAGCATTTTAAATAAGGCGCCCTATTAAGAGAGGCCAATTAGCTGAGTGGACAGCTGAAGAGGCTTAGTTTGGCATAGCCAATAAAAACTGACAGCGAGCTTGACTACTGGGCCTGCCAGAACTAACGCAGAATGCTCGATTTCTGTCAGGACCACTGAAGTCAAAATATACAAAATACACAAGAGAGAAATATGCTTTAAACCAATTTATTTTGTCTTTGGCGGTATGGCCCTTTTCAGAGGAAGTTCCCTGTCTTTCCATGAGCTCCATGGAAAGCCAAGACAGGGAACAGCAGCATCCTCAGGGGATTACCCTCCCAGTTTAACTGGGAGAGCAGGCTAACTCTATACCCCCCAAACAGACTATACCAGGCAACCTCCCTGGCTTTCTTCAACTAAAAGCCAGTGGAGGAAGACCTAATGAAGTGAGCCAATTCAACCAATGTAAATAGGAACAAATAACTATTTCCCCCCAAACAGACCTACCAGGCAAACCTGGTTTTTTTACCTATGAAATCAGATAGAATGCAAAGAGCTAATAAAGAACGGAAAGTAAACAAGCTTTGAAGCCTTGAGGTTTAATACAACCAACATCAAGGAGCAGCAGCGCACATAGATTTTTGAGCGTCCATAATCGCCCGAGCGTCGGGCCGGAGGTAGCGTTCGTAAGCAGCTGAGGACCATCGCCCCATAGCCTTCAGTGTAGAGACAGGAGTAGAGGCCGTGGCAGTTGTAGCGGCCCCTATGCGCAAAGAATGTGCTGTGTCCGATGGAAGCCTGCAGTATTGGCAGAGCAGGCGAAGATGAGCTGCGAACCAAGCTCTGGACATAGGCTTTCCCTCCTGCGTAGCGAATAGTTCCTCATGTAGACCAGCATGGAAGATAAAGGACAAAAAACAGAGTTAGATTAATGATTGATCCTTCCTTATTCCTATCGGGTTTAGAATGCTTAAGAAATAAGGTGAAATAGTGAGAGTTAATAGTAACATCGGAAAAAGTGAGGTCGTGAGAAGGATCGAATGATTCTGTGAGTGTGGAAAATTCGCCACCCCTGAGAAAACCATAAAAAGCTGTGAGCAGGACAGTTTCTAACAGTTGATCGGAATAAGCACCAAAGCACCCTTCCCTCAAACGTGCTATTCATTTTTGCAAAAGATGTATTGTGAAGGGAAGACGTTGGTCGTTGCCTTGAGGTTTCTCTCTTTTAAGGCTGTTAAGCAGGAGACAAATGGATGGATTCGCTAGTAGACTGATGGAGGATGGATCCAGACAGCGCAGGTGAAATTGGATGCCTGCGACCATGCCCTTGATGGAGGAA
>JAOPJH010000131.1:3559611-3572397 GCA_027122575.1 Merluccius polylepis | reverse complement strand
GATGATGATGATGATGATGATGATGATGATGATGATGATGATGATGATGATGATGATGATGACGACGACGACGACGAATGAAACACATACCTGAGTTGTTCTGGCTGGAAAACGTCTGATCTGGTTCATTGTACTGAGTGTCCTCGTCATTGAAGTCTTCCTCTTCCTCGTCGTCATCCACGGACGCCCAGGCGCGCAGCTTGGCCTCGGCGATGGCAAACTGCTCCGCTACACCTGTTCATCCACAAGGTGTCTTAGTCAATGTCCTTCTACTCTGCACCTAACCCACTAAGCTAAACTCAAAGTCACATGTGCCAGATGGAGCGAGTCAACGCAACGCACAAACAGGAAGGGAGAGAAATAGCGTTCCTAATAGCCTGTTATCTGCGACATGCTGTTGCCTAGGAGACAGCAGGATGGGAGGAGCTAACATCTGAGTCCTGACAGACATGGGGGATTAGACTTGTGGTCATGTGACAAAGGGGGGGGAGTCAAGAGCAGCAGATGCTAGGGTTAGAAAAAGATCAACACGTGTGCGCACACACACACACACACACACACACACACAATCAGTGGTGCTGTCCCCCTAACTAAAAGAGCCGTCAACAACACAATAAAAGGTGCCTAGAGCCACACAGATGACGTGCGATAAAGGTCGCCTACCTGCAGCAAAGCGGGCCTCCTTCTCTCCCTCGCTCAGATGGCAGTAGGAGCTGAAGTGGGACTGGGTGGCGGGTGGCGGGTCCGAGGGTCTGGGCCAGCCCTTCCACTCTATGAGGTGGGCCACCCGTCCCTGGGCCAGTGACGTGGGCTTGGTCACATGGTCCCTCATTGCCTGAGAGATGCCTGGTGGGTCACACAGCCGGAGCTTAGCACTCAGAATACATGTGTCAACAATCACCAGTTTTAACTGTGCGAAACGCTATCTTAATAAGGAGGTCAGGTGAGCTACCGTTCAAAGAGGATCTGGCGAGAGCAGCAAACTCATGGATGCCGACTGCTTTCCTGGATTCTGCTGGAGATTTTCCTGATTTTGGAATCATTTCAATCTCCTCAAATCTCTAGAGAAAAAAACAAACAAACATATGGACACGTTAAATATTAGCCTGGATGTTAGCAAGTTCAGCGCTGTGGTGCTCTTTAAAGATATTAAAAAATACGTAGCGGCTGATGTCCAATGTAGACATCAGTTTGCAACATGTCCTACGAACAACATATCCTCCCAACATGTCCAACCAACATGTCCTACCAACAACATATCCTCCCAACATGTCCAACCAACATGTCCTACCAACAACATATCCCCCCAACATGTCCTCCCAACATGTCCTCCCGACATGTCCTACCAACAACATATCCTCCCAACATGTCCTCCCGACATGTCCTACCAACAACATATCCTCCCAACATGTCCAACCAACATGTCCTACGAACATGTCCTTTCCAACAACATGTCCTACCAACATGTGTCCTACCAACAACATGTCCTTCCAACACCCAGCCAGCTTGCAACATGTCCTACCAAGAAGAACATGTCCTACCAACATCTTCCAGACCACTTGCAACATGTCAACAACAACAACAACAGAGTTAAGACACTAACTGCATGGCAGTGTTCTACTGTCTGCCCCGTGGTAACATCTCTATCAGAAGGCATATCCATCCGACGTGTTCCTATCGGACGCCGACCTACCTCATCCTGCGGATGCTGCCTCCTCTCCCTTCTCCTGGAAGACAAGCGCATCTTGGATACGGAGAGGTGCCGACACAGTTAACCTACACAACTAACAAATGCAGTGTGGCTTTACTGGTTTAAACCACAAGCAAACTGCCATGCCCTAAATTTACAGCACAGATGCTAAAGCCATGATAAGCCGGTCAAACCGGTAAGAATGGTGGAGGCCGGGCGGGGTGAGGGTGATGGTGTCCATGCGACCAGGCGAACATATGGCATGATGAGACAAACCCTCGTAAGCAGCTCCCGGCAGGCTGCCCACCCCGTGAGCGTGATCCCTATTTAAGTAATGTCTCTAGCTAATACTGGCCAAGATAATACAGTATCATGACAACCATGAGGAAATGTGCACATAGATATATGTTCCAAATTCAAAATACAATGTTGAACAATGCATCCGAGGTAAATGAAAGTGTTTAGTGTCTAAACTAGTCTTTCCTTTCTTCCTAATAGGCCTATCATATTATGGTTATTTCAAGTCCATATAGGCCTATAATTTAGACTAACACTGCCTCACTATAGTGTCTTCTCACTATAAAGTCACCATCCTTATTAAATGATACACCACTCAAACACCATAAAGAATATAGTGCAATTGCACAGAACGACGTGTATGGCGAACGAGCTAAATATATGCCTTCATAAAAACACAATTATAATAAAATGACAACATATAGCCTAACCTCTTCCTGTTTAAATAGCAAACCATACCAGCATACAGACAGTGGGAACGAGCATGGCTGTTGAGATGCGCTTCAACATAAGTGGACGTGTGTCAATAATAAACCACAATTGGATACGGCGTGGCGGTGACGTACATTTAAAATATATATATATATATATATAAAAAAAAGAAGGAAAAAAAAGGCATAGAAACCAACCAGCCATGCGGCATTAATAAGCATCCCTCCTTACAGCCAACCCCTGGCGCACGGCCTGCTCTCCATTGGGAGGCTTTCTCCTGGGTTTTCTCCTGTGACAATAACCATTATAACCAGTCCAGGGGGGGGGCAGTATTATACGGACGACACCGACACACACTGGTTGTGGTAAACCTGTGTATGTACTGGTGTCACGACACCATGAGGAAAAACGGGGAGCGGCGGTGGAAACTATCTATCACCACGATGATGACGATGACGACTATGATGATGATGATGATGATAATGGTGATGAATCGTGAACCCTTATCGTAATGTGTATGAGCTTCGGCGTGTGCTGTGACCAACAAGTGTAATAATAAAACCACCAGGCGTCAACCGACGTGACTCTACTTTTTTTCCTTCAATAAAAGACACACACACACACACACACACACCAAAACCAGAGACGGCAATAACGATGCGGCGGGAGGGCGGAGGAGGAGACGCGGTACCGGGTCTGAAACCCACAACCACAACAACAAAAAAGCAAACCTGGAGCCGGAGGCCATACACACACACACACACACACACACACACACACAGGACCAACAAGTCGCCGCCTGCGGACGGACGCACACGTCCGCCGCCGCCGCCGCCGCCGTTTTCACAGCTCGAGCTCACCGCTAAAAAGGGACGGACCAGCGCGTGACTGCGGGCCGGTAACAACAACAACAACACGTCAATAACAACACGTCAACATACCGACCTGTTAAGTCAAACGGCGGCGGCGCGGTGCGCGTCGCACATGTCAATCTGCGCCCGTAGAAAATCCCCCCCAGGTGTCAACAGATGATACCGCGCATCCCCCGCTGCGCTTTATTAGTCCCGCATTATCCAAGGTGTACTATATATATATACACACATATATATATACACACATATATGTATATATATATAGGGTCGCTGGTCTCCAACCACCATTTGTTGCACGGTACTCTCTGCTGCTTATACGTGCGCTGCCCCCAATGTCTCCCGTCGGCGGCGCGTCATCGACGCAAGGCGGTGTCACCTCCTCCGCATGTGGCCCATAAGGGAGGAGATGAGCGGCAGTCTGGGAATAAAAAAGATCTGCTAAGAGAGACCGCATGGACGGCGGGGTCGGTTCATGTGTTAATTGATTGCGCTGTTGAGTGTAATATATATATTTTTTTTTTAAACACTGAAATTAAGCCATTATTAAGAGGTCCTTATCGGCCTGTGTCTGTCCACACGCATTCAGTTGAGCCAAAACACCGTTGACGCAAATGCCATGCAGGTTGGGGTAAATGGCGAAGGCGTCCATCGTTTGGAGGATGTACTGACTTGTGTGAGACTGTATATTCACCCGCCTAGCACACAGTGTAACTAAAGGATGAAGGGATGACTGGACGCGGAACAAACTGCAACTTGAGAATTCGTTTATTTGCAATGCTCCACTTCCTCATCTTTCAGTTTCCGATGCAAAAAGCAATAATTCCTTAAATAATAAAGAAAGCAAAAACATATTTACAAAAAATTCCAATAAAACTAATCAATGGATTATCTAAAGCGTCTCTCTGCATCTGGATAACTGCCATCTCTGCTGGAAAAGGATACATAGCATTACATCATTAGCAATTCATTTATCATTTCAGAAAAATAAAACTGAAAAAAAAAAAATAATAATCATATATTTACAGAACTCTCCTGAAACGTGTTTCCACTTAAGAGTAGAAAAGGCTTTCGGATCACTTCTGTTGTTTTTTTTCCTTTTCTTTTTTTTTAATATATATATCTTATCAAGTCAATTTCTGCTTTCATTGTGTTCAAGTTTTAATGTTGATGGGTCTTTAAGTGTCTCCTACAGGGTGCTCCCTGACTTGAGTGTAGGGAGACCAGCTCATGTTAAGTAGGCCTACTGAGGAAGATTAGTTGAGTCTCAGCTAAAGTTGGTTGACTACAGGGGGTTAGAGACAGCATGGCTTGAAGGAAGCATAGAGATCACCCCTAGTAGTCAATAGTCTAGTCCACGCCCTTCCAAGTCCCTTAGGTTCTGTCTTCACAGGTCCCATCTCGGTAAAGAGGAGGTGGTTATAAAAAAAAAATTAAAAAAACTTGAATTATGGTTAGTCAGCAAGGTACATTTTTCTAGGAAATCTCCCACTTTATCATTAATACAAACACACTTCAATCATGCTGCACACTTCAGTAAAGGACAAAAGACATAAGAGCTCTTTTCATTTTGATATCTCGCACACCCACACAAACGTTACCGCATGACACCCAAGTCCCCTGCGACATGCTCAGTGATTCATCCCCATGTCACCGCATGGGTCACAAGGTGGAAGGAAATGCATTTCCCCGAACCATAAAAAGAGCAGCGTGTTGGTTTGTACTTGTCTTTTTCAAATGTCAAAAAAGTTCATGTAATGGACGTAGGGCCATTTGACGCATAGTTAACAAGCAATCCTGCTGCATCATTTTCAGGGCTATTCTAGGCCTTTGCCACAAGCAGGTGTAAAGAGAGAACGGGGAAGCAAGAGAGAAGGAGCAGGAAAGCCAGTTGATTGTTTTTTTTTAGTTTTTTTTTTTACAAGTCCTCCCCTCACAAAAGAAAAACAAATATCCTCATTGAGGATTGATTAAGTCCGCCTATTAGGCTATGTAGTCTGTAGTCTGGGGGGGGCGTTAGATGGGTCCTTATTCTTTGTCGGACTCCTCCTCCGCCTCACGGAGCCAAGTGAAGAAGGTAGTGACGGATTTGAGGGCTACGCCCTTGCCAGTTTGTTCTGCAGAGTCCTTGCTGGTCTCCCACTTGTAGAAGGCCTCCTCTTTAATAACGTCCTCGTCATATAGGGTGTCAAAGAACATCCGCAGCAAGTCTGTGGACACAAGAGGTTTGGGTTAGGACCGATACTCCTCTAAGCATCGTTATGGTGAGTGTATTGTACTTAAAGAGGTAGGCTTGAAAACGCAAATTATGTTTGTCCCCATGTGCATTTTCTTCACTTGAAAATAAGGAAGTCATTGTTGGTTTCATGGTGAATGAAAACACTGGCTAGTCCTTTAAGGCGGTGAGGCTCCACTCACTTGCAGGCTGCTCCATGTGCACCATAAGTGCTTGGAGGGCGTAGAGGGCCTGGAGCTCCTTGGGCTCGTCACTCAGGTATCTCTGGAGCAGACTGGCCCTCTCGCCGATCTGCTTCGCATCCACCTTGTAGGGATTGTCACCTTGGGGAGGAGCAGCAACAATAAAAATAATAAAAGGCTTGTTCCTTTCCCTGGAAGACATGTCAATGTGTGTGAATATGGTCAGATGAAGGAATACTTACATATGATGGCAGACTGACACACCGATGTCATCAGAGTGCGCACAAACTGGTTGCCGGTGGACTGCTGCTCATCCAAATTAGCCTTGGGTTGAAAAGGAAGTACACCACACCATTGTTAAATACGTGATCCTGATTGGACAACAACGTTCCAAGTGTGTGCATTATCTTAAAAAAACATTTAAAAAGACTAAGCAGCGGACCAACACAACCCGACACGGACTGCATTTAGTAGTGGCAGCACACCCACCTCCACCCAGTCTATGAGCCGCTGGTTGTCGGCCTTGTCTTGGAGGAGTCTGTCCAGCTGCTTGCTGACCTCTTCACCAGTCAGGACCTTCTTCTCGGGTTCCTCAGACTCCTCAGTGCCCAGCGTGAACTCCACCTTCTGCAAAGACATGACAAACACCGAGACGTCAGGAGCAACTCACTCATGTGCTGCTTCTATTGACTTGCCGTTCTGTCCAACAGACCTGCTTTGTCACAAATGTGTTGGCATCTTCATCCTTGGCCAAGAAAGCGCTCCAATTCAGGCCAGCCTCTTTCCACATTGCCCCAACCTTTTTGTGAGTCTGAAATGTAACAATCAGTCAATTGTTACAAAGGGCATATGCTTTTCATAGGACAAGGTTAGTCATGAAGAAAGTCTTTATTCTGCAATCATTTATTTGGAGTGTTCATCATAAATATTTTTGAGATGCATAATTAAATGGGTTAGATACTGAAGGAATAGGGTACAGATACTGAAGGGTTAGCGTACAGATACTGAAGGGTTAGCGTACAGATACTGAAGGGTTAGCGTTAGGGTACAGATACTGAAGGTTTAAGGTTTGGGTAAATATACTGAAGGATTATCGTTAGGGTACAGATACATAAGGGTTGGCGTTATGGTACAGACACTCAAGGGTTAGCTTAAGGGTACTGAAATACGTACCATTTCTTTGCAGAGCAAAGTAAGAATCTTTGACAGCAGCTCGCCGGCCTTTCCCAAAGGCACTAGAGGCTTGGAGATTTCCCTAAACACATGAAAACAATGTTACTACAACACATTACATTGTTACTGTCATAACATTACTACTACTATTACACACAATAGCTAACATGATTTGTTAACTCCAATTCAATGTTATCTTAGAGGAAGCTAATTAATGGTACCATCCTACCGAGGGCGCTATATATTATTTGCCAAGAGTCAATTCGTATATCAGTTCGACCATGTTCATTTAAAAAAACAATGACGACCTGTAGAACCCAAACGCCAATGTATCACAGAATCATAATACATCGTATCGGCACTCAAAAAAAAATAATCGCTGCAATATTGTATTGTGAGGTCCCTGCCGTTTCCCCGTATCTAATGGCTATGATATATCACACATTGATGCAATGCGTCTCAAATCTTGAGACGCACTTTTACACATTCCCATTCCCCAGAATGAAGAAGCAGGGAGGCCATGCCCTCAACATTGCAGTATCCAAAATGGGGCCACACCTGAAAAGCTGCGCCATGGGGATACCTCCCTCATGCAGCATCGGGGCGATGAGCTCGGCCAGGTAAAGCCAAATGTGGGGGATGTCGATGGCCATGTCCTCCGCTGACTCCAGGATCTCCTGAAGCCTGTTCCAAACATATGGCAATCAGGTCAACCACAGCCCGGCATACTCACTCACTTCTGTAAAAAAGTGATCGAGGTGGAGAGGTGTCCACCCACCCTTTGTAGTACTGCTGTGGAGGCAGCGTTCCAGCCTTAACAAGCTGGTGCAGCAGGTGGCCCAGGTGAGCCCTGGCCTGGGGGCTGCGCTCCAGCGTCGACTCCACACCGTTCCGTACAAACACAAAGAGCAGCGAGGCACTGTTCAGCTCGGACACGCACTGCAGCGCCTCCTATGGTTGGGGGGAATATGTGCAGAGACACGTTAGCCTCCTTGTCTTTTTTTGTGTTTTACAATGTTGGGGATGTTGGGCACAATGTGCGGTGAGGAGCCGGGTGCACGGCATGTACCTTCAAGTCATTTATGTGGATGTACTCCTCGATGATGGCGCTTGACTTCTTCTCCAGCTCCTCCTCAGTCAAGGCAGGTTTGGAGACGGCAGGGGGGGGAGTGGGGGCTTGCTCACGCTTTACTGTGTGAAAAATAAAACAAAAAACAATGGAATCATCCCACATCACTGTATGTCTCAGGGTTGGAACACCTTAAGAATGTGGTTGTTAAATGGAGGTGCGCGTACCCCTAGGGGTACTTTGAAGGATTGCAGCAGGAACTTGGAAAATAAGTGTACCTGAATACACGTTCTGTAAATCTTTCCAATGAATAAAAATAAATCATAAGCAAAGCCGGTGTTTTTCACTAAACCTAAAGTATTTGCAGCACCCATTTAATGTTCAGCAAATAATCTGCACATACATTATCTATATTCATTTAAATTCTTTTCCCTCCCAAAAATGTTCTGTGTGGGTGAAATGGGTACTTGACTGAAAGAATATCTTAGGAGGGGGGTACATAAAAAAATAGTAAAAATAGTTTGAGAACCACTGCCCTAAGTGACTCCCCTCCTAAAAAAGGTAATTTTGCTAAAACTTTCCACCACGTCCCCAAACGACAGTCAAATTAAAAATTAACAAATCTATTGTGCATTCTCAAATGCATAGCATATTAGCGACAAAACAATGATGCGCATGAAAAATTAATATACAACTTTGTAAACCATTGACTATAACCACACGCCTGAAACCTGGCACCCAAATCACCCGTGACCATTGGAACCAGTCTGTACCTGCCGGCTCCTTGCTGGCGGCTCGGTCCCTTCTAGTCCGGTCGTCCGTCATGCTGGAGACGCGGCGCACAGGCTCCGTGGGGCCGCGGCCGTCACCGCCACGCTCTTGGGACTCTCGGCTGAAGCTGCGCTTGGTGATGGGCGGCCTGCTGCCCCGGTCGTCGCGTCCCTCGCGGCGGTCAAAGCGGTCCCTGTCGTTTCTGTCCCTCTCCCCACCGCGATCGCGGCTGGAGCTAGACCTGAGGAACGAACACACACACACACGTTCAGCCAGGGCAACAACATGGCCAGAGTGCCAAAGACCGGACTCAAAATGACAGGAGGATTAAATGGTAAATGGACTGCATTTATACGCCGCTTTTCAGATCACTGGCCACTCAAAGTGCTCTACACACCTCACATTGACCCCCTATTCATATGGCGACAGTAATGTCAGCCATGCAAGGCGCCAGCCAGCTCGGGAGCAGTTAGGGTTAGGTGTCTTGCTCAGGGGCACCTCGACACTTAGCTAGGAGGATCCAGGGATCGAAAAAAAGCAACTTTCCTGCTACCTGCTCTACCCCATGCCATCCGTGAAAGAAGACTCACCTCTGAGGAACTCTGCGGTCGGAGTCCCCGGACGACGGTGGACCAGACTGCTGCAGGGCCGAGAAACGGTTCAGAGTGCTGGTGGCCTGGCGACCAGAATCTGGCAAATAGAAAGGAACCACACAGCCAGCATTAAACATTCTCTTTCTTGAAAGCATGCCGTGTAAGTACTGACGGGTGTATGTACGTTTTGTTTTTACCCTGCTCTACGCCAGGGGGTTTAGACCCAGTCCCTCCACTGCTGCCCTTGGTCCAGTTACCAAAACCCCTCCCTCCTGGAGCCAAACGCTGATCATCAACATCCTGAGCACCGGGCTATGGAATACAAACACAATCAACTGTCACAGAACTCTTCGGTAACAGTTTGGGCAGTAGGGTAGTTGGGCCAGTAAAGCGTAACATCAAACTGTCGTGGCTAGCAAACACACCTTGGTGATCTTGCTAAAGCGGGTTGTGTCAATGGGTCTGTTCTTGGAGATGGGCACCGTGTTCCAGCCCTCGTCCTGGGGCTGACTACCACGGCCGCCTCCCGCAGAATGGTGCCCTCGGCCTCCCATATTGCCTCCCATCCGGCCACCTCCTCCTCCTCCTCCTCCTCCTCCTCCTCCTCCACCTCCTCCTCCTCCCTCCTTCTTGGACATCATCTGCTGCTGGACCTTGATCTGCTCCCTGTGCTCCTCCTGCTCAGCATCCTTATGGATCTGGTCAATGGTTTTAGGACCCTGGTCTCCTCTGCGAGGCACCCACTTACACTACACACAGGAAGATAGTTAGAATTATTATTTTTAGTGAAGTTACTCTACCAACTTACAAACAGGACAATTGTTAGAATTGTTGAGTTACTCTACACACAGGAAGAACAAGGCCGTAGAAACATTTGATGAATGATCTCAGAGAACAACAGAAGTACAGTACGTAAATGCAATGCAGGCAATACCCTTCTGAGGTCCAGGACATCCAGTAGCATGAAGCGGATTCTGGATGAGGTCTTTCGCTCCTTGATGATTTTGTCCATCTGGGCGAAATACTGTTCCATGCGGGGCTATGGGGACAACCAGACAAAAAATAAATTAAAATAGCACCACTATCAACTGCTGGGTGACAGTAAGAAACTGTGCATGTCTATGTATAGGCTGGAAGATGTGGCCAAAATCTATCAGTCGATACGACGCTTAGTATGATAGTAGTCAATTCATGCGCCAATACTAGAAAGGCCAGGGGAAAGCTGCCTAGAACGCCCATTTACGTGAAAAAAACCCGAATGTGCTAAGGCTATGAAACCTACTGCTATAAAATTTTTAGAAATAAAAATGGTCAGAATAAATCAATGTTCACTTTTTATTTCCATTATCAGCCCTTTTATAAGAAAAAAAAATAGGACAAAATGCATCATAGCATGCGCATTTAACGAATTACCGGCACAGTGCGAAAGCTGGCAAAATACAAAAGTTAAAAGGTAAATAATAAACAGTCACAACATGTGGTAATATTACAAGTTAGCATAAACTATGACGATATCTCAGAGGGTGGGTGATCTAGTGGGTGATCTTGCTTCAGATGGAAAAACTGGTTTGTTGTGTACCGGTATCTGTCTGCGCCACCCCAGGCCTGTTAAGATCAATGGTTCGCAACGAGACAAAACGGTTTTAGAAAGTTGCAGCGGTGAACTGGTTGTTGCAGAGAGTGTTAAGCCGTTGCCTGTGGTTTCTAAATACCACCCTTGTGCAATCGCCAAGCACAGTTTTAGAATATAAGGACGTAGCCATTTCTCTTCAGCCAATCGGCAAACAGCACAAGCCATAACAGGGTGGATGGGCCACAACATTAAAATGACTTGTTTGCGGAAAAACAAGTCAGCAACGGTAGAGAAACCCGTTCCGGGTTTTCACTTCAGCCACTCTGGTTGTTAGTGTGCTCCAGTTCCGGGGTTTAACACGGACGGCCACACCGGGGAACTGGGAGAAAAGCATTGCCGATAGAGTTTAGGTGTACGGTGTTTATTAAAAGTATGCTATAAGCTTTACATCACATCCTGACATTCCTGCTTTAAATCTGAACCTAGGCGTTGGACAAACTTATTATAAAAGGGGAAATTATAATCATGTAACAAGTGGTTCGCCTGCTTCCAAACTTTGTTAGTACCCGATCACCGCTGCAATAGCCACTTACGGATTCACACCGCTGCTCGTTGCAGCGGTGTGAATGGTCCAACGTTATTTTGTCATTCTTTTGCAAGCAGTTGCCACTGCCAGTTGGAAGCAGTTTCGTTACAAATCTTTGATCTGAACAGGGCTTTTTTACACATCTTGCACCTCACAGAAAGCTGGAGTTAATCAGATCTCTGATGGCCGAATCACTTCCACGTGTGCCAACGTTTAGTGGCTAGGGATGTAACGATATACCGTAAAAAAGTATATCGCGATATGAAAAGGCCACGAATTTCAACCGTACGTTTTTTCATGTAATACCGTGTCGCGGTATCGCTGCGAGATTGCATGGTAAATGCGCACTGTCATTGTGGGGAGTCTGGTGAGCTTAACACTTTATGCCCAGGCAGCCCACTAGGGTGGCCATTCGTCTGGGTTTAGGCCGGACTGTCCGGTTTTTCAATGCCCTGTCTGACATCCGGGGCAGCATCAAGCCGGACGCGTATTTGTCCTCCTTTTTGAGACAACCCCGCCGGTCATGGGTCCGCCCGCCGGTCATAGGTCCGTGGTGTGTTACGATCGCGCGCCTCCCCCCCTCCCGTCGGCCGTAGCTCCGGGGTGTGTTACTATCGCGCTACTACTATCACAAAGTACCCTGCCCTAAAGAATAGCCTTACTAAAACGCAATTAAACTGGATATGTCTCATGTTTTTAAAATGTTCCTAATGGATATAACATTAAAATCGCTGTTTAGAAGTGTATCCTGCTAGATCTGAAACCGTAAAAAGCAGGTAAATAACTGCTTGGCCAGTGGTGCTCTAGTGTGGGTGTAACACACAGACTGAATTTTAATGCAGGTTAATCTGACTTTCCATATGTGTACATTGGTGGAAACTACCATAGACTAAAAAAAAATGAGTACGCGAGTACTCGTTGATATACGGACCGTGTATTCAATTTGTTTTTTGACATTCCTTGCATCCCTAGCCTTTACGGTCACGACGCACTGACGTAGCCTTTTGTATTCTGCTTGAACGCATTGCACTGATTCAGTGACTGATGCTGTAAATAATGTTTATCAAAATTATCAAAAAATAAATAAATAAAAATAGCACCACTATCAAGGAAGACTTTTCTGCAATGTATACTTAAATTGATTTATTGTCCACCACTATGTGTATGTTCATTCGTCCATCAGTGGCCCAGCAGGTCTGGATATTACATTTAGGGCATTTAGCCAGTGCTGTACAGTGCGAGCATTTTACTCGCATATGCGCCTAAAAATAGATTGTGCGAGTAGAAAAAATAAAAAGGGCGCACGGGTGCGAGC
>JAOPJH010000131.1:3516662-3528297 GCA_027122575.1 Merluccius polylepis | reverse complement strand
TGTGTGTGTGTGTGTGTGTGTGTGTGTGTGTGTGTGTGTGTGTGTGTGTGTGTGTGTGTGTGTGTGTGCGTGCGTGTAGGTTAACGTCTATGAGGCCAATACGTTTGGAACATGAGGTCTGTGTTTTTTCGGGGCCGAGGGGCAAGGGATTGCTATGGCAGGAGGTTCAGTGCAACCTCAGAAGCGGATGAAGGTAGCATCGATCTGCCGCACGCTGGGCAGCGCCAGCATGATCTTCCGTCGATACTGGGGGTCCTTCTGTAGCGGGTTCCTCTCCAGATACACCGTCTCCAGAGTTTTGGCGTTTTTCAACTCGTCCAGGTCCGACCAGTTCTCTATCTGGTTATCATTCATCTAAGGGAGAGAGAGGGAGAAAGGAGGGTGTGAGCATCAGCATTATTAGACATACCAACATAAGTCCCTGTACGTTTAGCTGGACAGAGTGTATATGGTTTTTGAAATACATCATTCTCCACGATGAGCCTCTATAGTAGAACAGGCAACTGCCCCCCCCCCCTTTTTTCATGAGGTGAATTCTCTACTTCTTGCATTTTTCATGTCCCTGAACATGTTCACATGATACATATAATGACTAAAACTATAAATGACACCGGTAAAATCAGTTAAATCAGTTCATATTTCATCCATTTCCATCCCGAAAGTAATTGAATTGCCGTACCCAGAATTCCTGTAGCTCTGTCAGGTGGCTAATGTTTTCTATTTTCTTCACTCGATTAGCCGCGATATCCAAAGTCGTTAGCTTTTTCTGTGTAAGAGACACAAAAAAATATGGTATGCTGCAACATCCATGACACAAGGTTTTGCATTGCTTGCAAACTGATTGTTGGAACATGTAGAACTGTGGCCAGTTGTATTTGTATGACTCACATTGTTCTCCAGGCCCTCGATGAGCTCGATGCCATTGTGGCTCAGATAAAGCTCTCGCAGGTTGCAGAGGCCTTGCAGACCCTCCATTTTAGTGATGCGATTACTCTGGTGGCAAAAAAACACAATCTCTAAATAAATCTATAAATATATGGTATACTATTGCTCAAACATCCATAGCTGATGAACAGAAAGACATTTATTGAAATCAAATGTGTACCTGAATGCTTAGAACTGTGAGATTGTGCAAACCCTCCAGGTGCTGAAGCTGTGTAATCTTATTGGTGCCGAGGAATAGGCTCTGCAGAGAGGACAAGCTGTCCAGGTTCTCGATCATCTGTACAGCCAACAAAATGACAGCAGACACATAGACATCACTGTGCACTCTTTGAATAAAATCAAGTGGGCCCACAGATTTAAATTCCAAATACACATTAAGGCCCCGATCACACTGAATGCCTTTTAACAGTTAAGGGTGGCTATTTGGTAATGGTTATCAATGGGAACCAAGCATTTTGGTCGCTGCTTTTGCGTCGCATTTATTAGCATGCGTGCCTCATGTTTTTGGCGGAGCGCCCTGGATGCCCCGAGTTGAAAAAATGTCAACTCAAGAAAAAAGCGGCCAACATCATTGGGCGCCCAACGTTTAGGTGTAGACATTCTATGGTTTCTTTGCAACAGTAAAAAGGCGCAACACCCTGCTCTGCTTTTTTCTAAGCTTCAACAAAATGGCAGTGCAATGCACCTCGCGTTTTACAGCCTGCAAATGTTTTCGACGTGATCCAAAACATAATTACTTATGACTATTAAGAGTTTCAACAGCAAAACCCATCTGTTCCCAAAGAACACTTCTCCCACCATTTGGTGCACATAGTGTGTTCCCTGAAATCTTTGTCACCAAAAACTTGTCTAGGCTCCTCAGACGGTGAAGGCTTGTTGTGTTGTAAGTTGTAAGACACTTTTTTTTGTCATTGTAGGCATACAACAAAATTATGTTTGTTATCTCCAGGACCAGCAGCAATAAGAAAATATATTATGTTCAGTATTGACCTAGGCCGCGATGTTTTGTGTGTGTTTAACATATGTCTGACAATAGCACGTAACACTTATAGCAAAAGGAGACATGTACACTAAATACTGCTCGACACAATGTGCAACATTAGCATGAGTTCTTTCAAAACACTGTAATATCTTTTGAATATTCATTCGATAGCTCATTCAGAACAACCTTCACAGGTGCTTACCCGGATCCGGTTGGAGCCCAGCTCCAGCATCTCCAGGCTGGTGAAGTGGTTTAGGTTGGCGATGGAGCTTATTTTGTTGTGAAGCAGGAACAGCTTCTTTATTCTGGTCAGCCGCTCCAGGCCCTCGATCTTCCTCAAAAGGTTAAACGAAACGTCAAGCTGCCTAATATAAGGGGAAAAGCAAGACAGCCATTGGCCCAAATAGTGCACAGAATAGATTTCTCCTGTACAATGAAAAAGAAGATTAGCTTTATTATTTATTTATTTCCCCACATTGGGGAAATTTGTTTATCACTCAACTTTTTTTACACACACACACACACATAGGCCTGAAATACATGCACACACACAAATACAGACAGGCCTACAGACATGCATGGTAGAGTGATAGGCTGCGCCAGGGAGCAGTTAGGGGTTCGGTGCCTTGCTCAAGGGCAACTCGGCAGCGCCCAGGAGGTGAACTGACACCTCTCCAGCCACCAGTCCACGCTCCATAATGTCCACTATAAAGCCCAAATGTATACTATGAAGGAATGTGTAGAGGATCCAGTCGTTACGACAGTACTGAATACTGAATACTTTATTTCACACTCACTCTAGTTCTGTGAGATCTTGCAGGTTTTCCAGCTTGCGGATCTGATTGTCATAGAGATCCAATTCTTGCAGTGCTCTTAGGCCGTCTAGGTTTTCTATCTTTTTGATGAGATTCTGGCGTAGGGAGAGTGTCTGGATAAAATCAACACAAGAAAAATAATTACTGCTCACTTTAATATTAACATTTGAGTAAAAAAAAGGATATAACACATCTTAATGGGTGATATGATCACATCAGCATGACTACAATAACAACACAACATCATTAAATTGTAAAAAATAAAAAAAAACAGACCCAACAAAATAACTTACTTTAGCCTTCTGTAACACCTCCAATCCTTCGATCTTCCCAATGCGACAGTGAACAAGATCAACATCCTTAAAAAAAAACAATAAGTAACCAATATTGGTGGATGACTATTTAGAAATAACCAATGATGTAACAACATCTTATAATGACTGTCAAGAAAACAAACAAATATCAAAAAAGTCCTCTTACTTCTTCATCAGGGTCCAGGGTTATAGTGTCCATATCAACCGGGGACTCCTCTTTAACTGAACAATTAAAAAGCATAAACCTTTGTAATGATTACGTAGGACACAGAGGTATTTTTTTAAACATATCAGCAGGGACTGAAATCGAGGCTTGTCTACGTGAGTGACTACTGAGTGGATTACTTGATGCAGATGGCTGATTGGTGTCCTGCTCGCCATTGATGCTCTTCCTCCGAGTGTCATCATCTCCAGACTCCTCCGACTCGCCACGCCGATCCACTGAAGACACAACCGGGGAAGAGGTTCAGAGCTGTGCTATATACCATTGTATACCACCATATATACCACCATCACAGAAAAGTGCATATTATAATTAAAATGAAACGTGTGTTAACAGTAAGAGCAAGCTATGGTTGCCCTAAGTCTTAAATCGCGACGAGTAAGGTGATCCTGAGAGCGAATTCGAGCAAATGAGGATGCCAATGCTAGCTCGCAAAGCTAGGCTACGATAGCCATATTGACATTTCTAATTAAACTTAAGACACTAAGTAAGTAACCAAATACAGGAACGTAGACATAATATAATACACATATCAGCAACTGGCACATATCGAAATGCCAGTGTAACGTTTCCTTTTCGGTATGGTGATGGAGTCCATCGCAGAAACAACACAAGGCAGCCTTGTTGTTGGTGTCAGCTTTGACGTCCAGCAGGATGCTCTGTACTTCAATTTAAACACGAAAAACGTCCACAACGCATACCGTGCTCACATGATTAAAGATACTGGGTGTCTGGGTAACGCGTTGATTAATCGGGGTGGCACCACTGTTGGGGAAATGAGGTGATAAATAGGTATTTACCTTCCATTTCTTGAGGCTCTCCGGTAGACAGGGAAGCCATGTTTCCTGTAAGACCCGCCCTCGACGACCGCGCTCAGCCAATCAGAGCGAGACTAGCACATCTGGCGCACACCGCATAGAGACACAAGAGGGAGCCGTCAAAACACACCAAAAGAAAGCCTAGATATAGAAAGTCTTAGATGTAGAAAATCATCCCCCGACCATAGAATAGAATGTATTCCGTATATCTAGCTGTGTTGATATGTTCAATTCAGATGTTGTTGTTTTTTAAAGTGAGCCAAAGCCAAATCCGACTAGAAGCAAAAAACGTACTTTATGTGTTGGTCCCAATCATATTTGGCGGCGCATGTATTGAGCTAGTACAGTTTAGTAGTTACAGTACAGTGTTTATGGAATAACCCCTTTAGTAGCAAAAAAACATGACAACAACCTTTTTTTGGCCTAAAAGATGGCGATACAATTATTCTACCACAGAAGAAGATGTACGACGTCGTTGTTGTTGTTTCCGGAAGTCGATATTTTTACAACCAATCACACGGGCACGTTCGCTTACGTCACTCGACGTCGTAGAAAAAAATCGCCAACGTCTTTTTGAACTGGCCAATCAACGCAGCGCTTTCTGACATTTAAAGCCAGACATTAGCAACCCCACGAATTTCAAATTTCAGAACGCCGTAAAAAGCTTTGTAGCGGTCGGCGGCCACTGTTTTACTGAGAGGTGAGCGCAGATGCGGTTTCATAATAACACTTGCCCGATTCGGTCTTTATTAGCAACTGCCGCTAGCATGTAGCGTGTAGTGTGTAGCTCAATTATATATTGCGACTTCGTCGTCGCGGCTAATTTGAGCCATCTAGGGACGTTGCGTTGCACCGTTAAACCTGGTCAAAGCGCAGTGTCGTCCGTCTCCCGTTGTTCAAATGTCGTGCAAGTGTTTAAGAAGTATACATTTAACGTGCAATCACGACCGTTGAGTCTCTTCCTTAACAACAGGGAGCCACCCTCATCCGACTCGGCTCGAAACATACATGTGCATGTACGACGTAGTTGCTAGGTAGACTAACGGTTAGCATGTTAAAGGTGTGTGTGTCCATCGTGTACAGGTCGGAGGTAAGCTCAGCCATGGCGCAATTCGGTTTCGAAAACGACATCCAGAGCATCTTGAAGCTGGACATGCCCATCACCAACGCGCCCATGGCCAGGTGGCAGAGGAAGGCCAGCGCCTCCACGTCCTCCGCCACGCTGTCCCCCGGGAAGTCCGCCAACATCTCCACCACGGCCAAGACGCCCAGCAAAACCCCAGGTAACCACGGCTGGCGGCGTGGACCGTTGGACGTGTGTCTGTCTGGACCTGTCCGTCCGGTGACGCTTAAAAAAAGCCTCTTTATTTCTCTGCAGGGAAAAATAAAAAATGCACGCCGTCCAAAGTTGGGTGCGACCGCTTCATCCCCATCAGAAACGGCATGCAGATGGATGTGGCCAGCTTTCTGCTGTCCAAGGAGAATGAGCCTATGGATGCAAACAACCCTATAGTGGTAAGGAGTTGACACCAGATATACTAGTATATATACCAGACCAAATGTACTACATTTGGTCTCCTATACTAGTTTTTGTTTTTTGGCTGACAATTTATTTGAATGTTGAAGGAGAACCAGAAGGCGTGGTCCGTCACACTGAATGGGTACGACATTGAAGAAGCAAAGATCTTGCACCTCGGAGGGAAGCCCTTGAATGCCCCAGAAGGTAGCTGCATTGAAGTGAATGTTCTGGCATGCATGTATTCTGGTGGAAACATGATGGCTCATTGGTTAGGCTCGGCCCGAGTTTCCTGTCTGGAATCAATAAAGAACGGTCCTTATCTTGGCCGGTCCCTTTCTGATCTACAGGTTACCAGAACAACCTGAAGGTCCTTTACAGTCAAGGCACACCGTCTTCTGTCAAAAAGACAAGATACATATCTTCAGTTCCTGATAGGATCTTGGACGCTCCAGAGCTCAGGAATGACTTTTGTAAGTTTATGCTTTGACGCATCGACTGACGCATCGGCTTTTATATCGGTTGTCAATTTTGTCAATGGGTTCCTAACATGCGTCAGTTGTGTTTATTTATTTTTAACTCAAATGGGTATACTTAATTTTGCCAATCCTTGGTTCCACAACCACAGATTTGAACCTGCTTGACTGGAGCAGCCGGAACCTCCTTGCGGTGGCTCTTCACAACAACGTCTACCTGTGGGATGCCACCCGTGGTGACATCACTCTGCTGATGAAGATGGAGCGCGAGGAGGACTACATTAGCTCCGTCTCATGGACCAAAGAGGGAAATTACCTAGCCATAGGGACCAGTGACGGCAAAGTTCAGGTGAGCATCCTGATCGCACACTCCGACTGGTTAACGAGCACACAGGTGACGGATGATTTGGCCAATGTAGCTCATTCCTGCCTGTACCCCCCTCTTCCTCCTCCTCCTGTTGTCGTAGTTGTGGGATGTGGAGAACCAGAAGCGCCTGCGCAGCATGAATAGCCACACGGCCAGAGTGGGCAGCCTGAGTTGGAACGACTACATTCTGTCCAGGTAAATTTGTTAACACAGCATTAGTCTTGCGATACCAGCCTACCAATCGTCTGGGGATTTCTAAATGCAAGTTGTGAGAATGTACGCCAACAAACCTACGCCCCTTGCATTTTCCTGGAAATGAAGCCTTACCAGAAATTATGCTCTCCCCCATTCTCCTCTGTAATAAAACAAACTGAAGATTTAGAAAATCACTTTGCAACACAGACAACATGAAAAATGGATGTCCCGAGCAATATTTGATTATTTGCTAAACGCAACTTTTTCTTTGACTGTGGCTGAGCCAGTCTATAACGCATGTGTTGCTGGTACGACCGGAGTGTTTACAAGCACACAGAAAATCTACATGGCACTGCCCCAATATGAAGGGCCGCCCTAAAGACTTTTGATTGGTTCTGCAATGCAGGTTATTTTCTTATTGTTTCCACCCAGTTTCAGCAATGAAACCTGGAAGATTGAGACTGACTTGTGAGTCTAGTTCTTAAAGGGGCTATAAACGCACATGGGAGGAGTTTGCCTTCAGGGCTTTCTGGCAGAAAGCTGCTGTAGTATAAAAAGAAACAAAGTACACCTAGAGAGGAGGTCTGGTGGATAAATGGGTCAAGCACAGGACTTTCACCCAGGAGAGTGGGGTTCATGTCCTGAACCCTGTATTGTTTTTAGACTTAATTTTGAGTTTTGTTTCCTATGCAGTTTGGTTAGTTTTAGGCAACATAACTACTTGGTTAGGTTTAGGCAACTAAACTACCTGGTTAGGTTTAGGCAACCCAACTACTTGGTTAGGGTTAGGCAACACAACTACTTGGTTAGGGTTAGGCAACACAACTACTTGGTTAGGTTTAGGCAACTCAACTACCTGGTTAGGTTTAGGCAACCCAACTACTTGGTTAGGGTTAGGCAACACAACTACTTGGTTAGGTTTAGGCAACTCAACTACTTGGTTAGGGTTAGGCAACACAACTACTTGGTTAGGCAACTCAACTACCTGGTTAGGTTTAGGCACCCCAACTACTTGGTTAGGGTTAGGCAACTCAACTACTTGGTTAGGGTTAGGCAACTCAACTACTTGGTTAGGCAACTCAACTACTTGGTTAGGCAACTCAACTACTTGGTTGGGCAACACAACTACTTGGTTAGGGTTGGGCAACACAACTACTTGGTTAGGGTTGGGCAACACAACTACTTGGTTAGGGTTAGGCAACACAACTACTTGGTTAGGGTTAGGCAACTCAACTACTTGGTTAGGCAACACAACTACTTGGTTAGGGTTAGGCAACTCAACTACTTGGTTAGGCAACACAACTACTTGGTTAGGCAACACAACTACTTGGTTAGGCAACACAACTACTTGGTTAGGGTTAGGCAACACAACTACTTGGTTAGGGTTAGGCAACACAACTACTTGGTTAGGGTTAAGCAGAAAACCCTTTCTGCCAGAAAGCCCTGAAGGCAAACTTCTCCCATGTGCACTATAGACGATGTATTTAGCCACAAGATGTCACCCTAGAGCACTTGGTCATTCATTATGTCATGTTAAGATTTGGAAGTGCATGACTTCTTGTTTCTTTCCCTCCTGCCAGTGCATCTCGATCGGGACACATCCATCATCACGACGTGCGGGTGGCTGACCACCACATCTTCACACTGTCGGGCCACTCCCAGGAAGTGTGCGGCCTCAAGTGGTCGCCCGACGGCCGCTACCTGGCCAGTGGTGGCAACGACAACACGGTGTATGTGTGGCCGGGTATGATGGAGGGCAGCATCAGCAACGAGAGCCAATCCCTCCACTGTTGGAGCGAGCACCAAGGAGCGGTCAAGGTGAAGCTGGTTGACGGAACACACAACTCAAACTACTTAATCAACAGTATTCCCATTTACAATGTTTAACAACTGATTGATTGATTTATTTTTTTATGGGATTTCCAAAGCCAAAAGTTGTAATGTCTGGGGAAACCCTGACAGAATGGTCCCAGAAATGTCCCAAAGGTTGAAATGTACAAATTAAAATGAACCAAAATCCTAGGGAGCTTAATAATGCAATCAACCACAGATTCCACAGTGGTTGCAACTTGAGTCAAATGTTTGTTTTTCTTTACCTCCATAGGCTTTGGCCTGGTGCCCATGGCAGCCAAACATTCTGGCGTCTGGGGGTGGCACCAGTGACCGACACATCCGCATCTGGAATGTCAACAGTGGTTCCTGCATCAGTTCGGTCGACACGCAGTCCCAGGTAAATTCCCAGGATACCGTTAACTAGCTGGTCCTTTTGCGCTGATTTTATTCATTTATTCTTTTTTGTTTGATGCTTTCTGCGGATGACGTGCCACTCTCAATTTGATGAACGTGCTTCCAGATCTCCTCGTTGGTGTTTGCACCCAACTACAAGGAGCTGGTGTCGGGGCACGGCTACGCTCACAACAATGTGGTCATCTGGAGGTACCAGTCCCTCACTAAAGTGGCCGAGCTTGCTGGTGAGTGGATGCTTGAAAATCGCTCCAAATTTCAACCACGGGTATCTTGTTTCTCCACACTCTGCATGCTGCGGTCTAATCAAATGTACGGTTTTCGCAGGCCACGAGGATAGGGTTCTCAACTTGGCCCTGTGCCCGGATGGCTCCACTGTCGCTACTGTTGCCGGAGATGAGACGGTGCGCCTCTGGAAGAGCTTTGAGTTGGACCCTATTAAGAAAAAGACGGAGAGGATGGTGAAGTCTACCAGCAGTGTCATTCACCAGTCCATTAGATGATGACCGTGACGATGTGGAGGGCGTGACATTACTTTATATATAAACCTTTTTTAAATTTTATTTCCTACTAATAATAAAGATTCATTTTTAACTTTATCTATAGTTTTGATCATGCAGGAACTAGTTGGCTTTGTAAATTGGTTAGTTGCCTATGCCCACTTGCCAGGAATCATAGTGTATAAATATTAAGTTTGGGCTTCCAAGATGAATCAACTTTTAAAATGTCTTCTCTCCCGATGTGGATTATTGTACTGGATGAGTTCAATACATGAGTGCATCGAGAATAAATTGTTTCAAAAATGTATTTATGGATTTCTCAATTATGCTATACAGGATATGCAAAATGTTGTCTAGTCAGTATTTTTTTCAGTACCATGTTTTGGGTTTCAATCTTTTAAGTTAATTGCAAATTACGTAATGGCTGTGGAAAAGCTTTGATTTGAAGGTAATTAGTCTCACATAGCCACACTCGCATCTCCACACGCGCTAAAACTCTAAAACACTGTTTTAGCGCTGTGCTGGAGATGGGTCTGGCTCTACTCGGTATCATTCTGGCATAGGGGGGAAAAACACTTTTTTTTTTTGGTATTTAAACAATCACAATTGTCTGGGGCGGTGCTAAGCCCAGGATGCAGCAACGGTGGCAGATGGTGGAAGGGGGAGGAGTATAAGGTATAAACCCACCCAGAGCCTGCCGTTGGGCGACTACTTTAGCAACCTACATCCTGTAAACAAGACTGGAATGTAATTAAAACTTACTCCATCCTGCGTTGATGGATGACAGCAAGTCACACTTGACATTCAAACTATTTTCCAAGGCGAGAGCCTTGAGACCATCCGGATCTCAAGTTCACATTTGAGTTTGAACTTACTTTGAAAAGACAGTCACTGCTTGAAGAGGTTGATTATTTGATCTAAACTTTACCTTTTGTGGTTTTAACAAGAGAAAGTATATACTGGAAGTTGTGCATGTGTTGAATAGCAGAATGTTTTGATAAAACTAGGTTTAAATTTAGATTTCTTAGAACATTATGCTAGACATGTGACAACCAAATGTCAGTGAATAATGGATTTGTCATTATGCATCTCATGCTTAAACATTTGAAATGAGTTCAGACCATAATCGATGTCAAAGCGACATTTATTCTATCTCAAAACATTTTTACTCAGTTAAATTAAAATGAAGAAAAAATACAAAACTTTGTACATTTACATAACATTCTTGACAACATCTGTGTAGCAATAGCTTGCATGTGGTAGTAGTTTCAGTAATTGTGCAATTCTCCCAAACTACACAAGTTAATCCAAATGTCGATTGTTGGACTGAGTCTAGGAATACTATCAGTAACAATTGACTATCTTCATCCAGTGTATATCACAGTTAAGTTTAATAAACAACTAATTCAAGAACACAATGTGGCAAGCAGACACCAATTGTAAAATCCATTCATATCCCCCCAAAAACAGTGCATAAATATATAATTACAGACATTTTATTCAGCTGAGCAGTAGCCTTCTGAAATTGATGGCGTTCATGGCGCTTCCATCGTCTTTTTTCTCCAGTGCAAAAAGGTTAGATTTCTTTGACTTTGCTCAAGAGAACTTTGCCATTCGGCAAGTAGGGCGCTGTTCCATTCTCTAGTTCCTTGAAACTGGCTGGTGTCACGCCGTTCTCTTTGGACTTAACCACAGGGAGCCGCCTGCCATTAATGTAGGCCTGCACCCAGAAGTTGGCGAAGAGGAAAAAGAATAACACTCCATACATCCAGATGAGGTGGATCCACACGGGCACCTGGTAGTCACACTTGTCCATGAAGTAGTATTGGCTGATGTGCACTGAGACCATGATGAACTGGATCTAGAATAGGAGACGTGGGATACAAGTTAGACCCAGTATCATGTAGAGAATGTAAGGGGTACCGCAACATCTAAGAAGCAAAACAGCAAAACAAAAAAACAACATTTAGTTAAGGAGCCCTACTAGCTGGATGGCTGTCATGTACTTCTTCCACCAAAGGTACTTCTGGAAGCGAGGTCCTGCAGCAGAGAGCCCATAGTAGAAGTACATAATCACATGGACCGCTGCATTCACCATGGCGTGGAAGTTGCCCATTCCTGCTACTGGAAAGACAAGTCAAATATATGATTAGATGTCATTTATTTTTCAAACCACACACACACACACACACACACACACACACACACACACACACACACACACACACACACACACACAC
>JAOPJH010000131.1:3391503-3402365 GCA_027122575.1 Merluccius polylepis | reverse complement strand
CACACACACACACACACACACACACACACACACACACACACACACACACACACACACACACACACACACACAAACCCGCGCGCGTGCGCGCGCACACTGCGTTACCATAGCGCCGTCACGCCGTTGCGTGAATGGACCGCTTCCCGATGGCGGAGGAATGTGCAACTAAAATCCCCATTGCGCCTTTACAAACCACAGCGTACACGGCGAAGCAACCGAAGAAAAGAAAGGCTACGTCCGAAAAACTCATTGGGAAGAAAAGGGAAACTGATAGAGCCAGGAATAAAACCAGGGTCAACATCGGTATAGCTTTTCAGCGATGGCGAGAGCTAATGGAATTGAAGGGGATGAAGAGTGATTCCCAAATGGCTCTTTTTCTACTGGACAGGTAATTTTTTTATTTTTTTATTTTTTACTGTGGATGTGTTTATGAAAATAATTATTTAGACAGTTTTTGTGTTGCAAACATGTGATTTTAAATGGTGTGTGAGTAAACGAATTGTATATTTCAGCACCTCATGCCAGTGTTGCATTGTGAGTATTGCCGTATCTTTGGAGATGCAAAATGTGAACAGCAATAGCAGCGAGAGACAAACAGAACTAACTGCGGACAACATCAATAAAACACATTATAAATGAACAGGGCGAATGGAAAAACAACAAGATCCTTTACAGAGAGAAACTAAACGAAGAAGCAAAATAAAGTTACCTAGAAAACCGGTTGCCACAGCTGGTTGCCTGTTACTACACTGGAGCAGCTTCCACAACACCACCTGCCAAAGCTTTAACTGAGTCACAGAAACTGAATGCACAGCAGTCGTGCACAGAACATATGAAAGATAATGTGGTGCATTTGTCAAGGGCCACCAAGATGACATGGTGACAATGAAAACTGATACTGTGGTTCCATCTTGGATGTGATGGGCTCACCCATGCTGCAGATTACCCCTGGTTTTGTCACACGTGCTAACAAAGCATAACTGTAAAGCATAGAACTGTAACCGAACAATTTGAGTTCATATATATGGCCCAGCAGGGTTCCATCAGAAACTGCATACTAGCAAATTTCAAGTTTTTTCAAGTTGTCTTAAAAAGCCTTACATTGAATCTGTCTATACCCACAGAAACCTTTTTTCTTAATGTAACAATGCATGTTTTGCAGTTATGAGAAAAAAACGACATCCACACCTTACAAATGTGGACCGGCGACGAAAAAGCCCGTTCCCCTGGTTTCCACCATCTGTGAAGAATCTCTCTCTTACAGGTGGGTCTAATTGACTAGCAGGCTAATCTTGCAGGACATGTTTGTTACTTCCACATTATTCACTTTATTAGCAGAAATTATGATTTCTCTCTGAATCAGGCATAGTTGAGCCAAAAAGTAGCCAAGCTCCTTGGTTGAGCCATCCTGACGGAGGGAGGGAGGGGATGTTTCTTTGGATGGTTGATTTTCAAACTCTTGCTATTCTCGCTTATTTTCTGCTGCTCTCTGCTGAGGCTTTCATTTTGAATGAAATACCATTATGACACAATGGACAAACAAATATTTCTTGAAAAACAACCATAAAACTAAATGAAAAACTAAACTATGTCCAAATGTATGCTAGCCTACTTCTTTCTGTGGTTCATCCATTTTCATTGGACTCTGTCCCAAAGCTTGGGTGTACCTATCTACCTATTTCATTTGAAAACGTACATGGAGGACAAAACCGCAAACCAACAGAGTAAGAATTGGCTCAATATATGGGCACTCTCTTCACGTTATTGTGATTCTGATGATCTTTTATTTGGTATTATAGTTAATATTATTTATTATTCATCCTCTACACAGATCGAAGTAAAAACCCTCTGTCATCCTACATGCCAGATCGAATTCCCTGTTTTTTATTTTCCCCAGAATTGGCCCTACCTTTATGGTCGACATGTGCGCAAAGCTTAGGCAATATAAATATTGATGGAAGTGAGGTATAAAGTGCTGGTGGATATCCTTTTTACTCCACAAATTTAAAAAGCAGGTAAGATGAGCGCGAAATGAGTAAGGGAAAATTATGTCTATCGGTATACATGCAGAATATGGATTAGTGGCGTATGGCGGCAGTCAGATTCCGGTGCACTCTGCACGTTTCTAACGCAGCCGGGGGCTGTGCATCGTACTGATGATTTATGTATGAGGTTAAATTATTGAACAGTTAAAAAATAATAATATTGTCCACCAGGCAGAACCGGCTAGTTGATTAGTAACCACATTTATGCATCTGGATACTATTACTAAAGACTATGTAGTTACCTCTATACCTCAGATTTAACTTGCAACCTGCATTTACATACAATTTTCTATGGGTACAATTGCTAATTAGTTAACCCTATTCAATTACCCAGTCTGCATAAGAGGAGAACCCACACAATACTCATCCTCTAGAGAAGATTCCTTTTACCAGCACTGGAGCCTGGGAGTTGGGGTCCAATCCAGTTCCAACCCCTGTAGTCTGCCTGAAAGGAAAGCCTGGCCTCACAATGAACCAATTTCTCAATTTCTCTCCAAACGGCTTGTGGTTGCAGCTCTAAGTTGGAGAAGCATCCTGATGGTTCACTCGATGTGGTGAAACGACGTGACCTTCCGTGTGACCAGGAAACCCTGGCCGACCCCTCAATGGCTGGAGATCTTCACCTGACGACAACCAACATGGTATGCAGTCACCAGATATATTGACTATTTAATATTAAAATAGTTTCCATCTTGAATCAGCCTTCAATCAGAGTTCTCAAATAGGCAGCTGTTACATTTTATTTTTAGCGCCCCCTTTCCTTGGAAATTGCAAATAGAGCAGTGATCATCCTATTAAAACAAGGATGATCATATCTGTTCTGGTTGACTGTGACTGCTTCGATGAGACAATTTAAATTGCTGACCACTCACGGCTCATCATGGACCTCCTCCCCAATGTGGTGCCCTGATCGGTTAGAAGAATACGACTTAACTGTCAATCACACGCATGCACATGGCATTATCATAGCGCTGTCACAGGTGCGTAAAGCACCACTTCTCAATGGCGGAGAAACGAAAGGAGGGTGGGAAACTTTTTGGGGGCTTATTTTCTAAATCTTGCTTCCGCTCTTTGCTGTCTCCCATTAATTTAATCTGTAGTGCTGATTGCATTACAGGGTTTGTTGCATTGTAATCAAAATATCAGTATATATTTATCACAAAATGCCTATCAAGACTAGATTCGATCAAAGGGATGTCAAGGAAGATAGTGATTTATATGGTTGTGGGTGTTGGCATATTTTCATTTCATTTCAAACCTTTATTTACACTCGTAAGGCATTGAGGTTTCCCTAATTTTCAATGACGACGAGTTAATATTGCGATTCACATGATATTGCGAGTTTTGTATTAATGCATTAAATACACTTACCCGGAGATTTCGATTCCACATATTTTTGCAAACGTTTTTAAAAACAATGTATTTCTACAACTAGAACACTTTTAACAGAAAATGTTTTACAACCACAAAAGTTTTCTGCAAGCTCAAAATGCCCACTAATTTGACTTCATTGCTGTTTTTTGATTGTTTTTCCAATCTTTGATGGTTTCATACAATTTCAAAATTGCTGTGCAGCATTTGGGGCCAAATGTATAACACTGTATATTTAGGTGTAGACATCTTGTGTACACACTCAACAGGAAACATGCATGGTCCAGCCTTTCGCCGGATTTATAAAACCCCACATACGTGATTATTCCTCATTCATCAAAATCATCCTAAAATTGTGTGCACATGCACAAACCTTCTGACCATGCCCACAGTTTACTATAAATGGCTTCCAACAAACCCCTAATTGCCTGGTTGTCATATAGGTGTGATTGGCCGATCTGATACCGATCAGACAGGTCAGACAGGTTTATAAACCCAGTGCTGCCACACATACCCTAAAACCTAGTACTATATTATGGAAGATAATCATGGTAATTTTATAATAACATAATTTAGTTTAGAATGATTTAGCCTATAGGATAAATCATTCATATAATTTTCATTGGCATTCTAGGAACAATGTTACATAAATAAAACATTAAGAGATGTATTAACTGTTTATTTAACAAACTTGATCAATCGACATGGGTGATGCCAAATATTCTTACTTTTTACCTCCTGGGATGTGGCGTAGACCACATTTAGAGACATAATTATTTTGGAAATCGCGCTTATCTTCCATTAAAGCAACCGAGTAGCCAATTAGTTTAACATAAAGCGGAAGGAATTAGCAGGGAGCAGCCTTGGCCTATGAGGTTAAAGATACTTAACAATACAATAGTTTTAAACTAACATGGGGATATATGAATAATGACAAGTGTAGGACTACTCTTTTGCGCAAACCTAAAAAAACCAAACAGAGAATGAAGAATGAAGCCCATCCCCAGTGACGTGCAGGCTGGTTATTGCATTGTGTAACCGACATAAATAAAAAAAGGCTATGTCAATGGTTAAGTGTAGCCTACCTTTATTGAGAGTCAGCAATTTAAAAAGGAATTATGCAGACAAGCATTTATTGTCTGTGACTGAACATATTGACAGCGCGTCTTGGCCACAATTCGTCTTGTGCACAGTAGTTTTTGATCATGTTAAAGATCATGTATTTATTTGTCTATTTATATTTATACAATTATCATTATAATTATTATAATGCATAGTGACAAACATTTACTCAAGAACAAAATTAAGGTTTGTCAAAAAGAGGTTGTTAACCACTCACGCATCGCTATGCAATCACGTTTTTTGAAAACTATAAATAATATTCTAACCTTCAAAATTGTGAGAAACGCGTCGCCAGCAAAACCATTGTTATCCTATGGTACGGTGTGCCTGGTGTGCTTACTTGCTCTTTCCCACCATGGCCAACACGTAACTCTCCACAATGGCCTTTTGTTTCTTTAGTTGTTACTGCCCACAATGTGAAAGTTTCCCTATAAGAATCATGTACACCCATTGTCTCGTTGAAGATGCTTGGTAAATGCTCCCATTTGTCTTCCCATGATCATGCCTTAATTAAATCAAATACTTTGCTATCAAGAAGTGCCCTAAAAGAAATTACTCTTCATCAAATAAAAGACATTACTCTTCATCATGTATGTATGGAAGTACACAAGACAATTACAATAAACTAAATCTTTAATCTTGACACAACTCACGGAAGAGATGGTGGTATTCACCATACTGTTTACGTTTTTGCAGTATGTCGTGAACCTAAAACCTTTTTACAGCAGGAGCTTAACATCTGCTTGAATCCCTTTATTTTACCTAACACGCTTTTCCAAGGTGTTTTTGAAGCGGCGGTGCCTGTAGCGATGTATCTTGGTGTGATCACTGCCTTATACATTTGGCCCCTGGTTTCTGACATTTTGTGAATCTACGAAAAAAAAACATGTTTGCATTCTGTTAGTGGTAGGTGATCCAATCGTATGTGGTTTAGACTACAAATTGAATACACATTTATTCACACTTCCCCCTTTTCCAGTCAATGGACTATTGCTTTTTAAGTACAGAAACCACCCCTCTGTTGGTGTTCATATCCAGCGCAGCTATTGGTTTCTTTTTAATTGATAAGCTTTATCTACGTGAATGGTGTATATATATTAATCGCTAACATCGTTAATCTGTGTCTTGCAGACTTGTGAAGAGGGCTGCACCGAAATAACCTTTGATGTATCGGAGATAAACTTTGCTACTGATGAAGATAGCAGCTGTACAAATCAAGATGAGGAGGAGGACGAGGAGGAGGAGGAGAAGGAGGAAGAAGAGGAAGAAGAAGTAGAAGAAGAAGAAGAAGAAGAAGAAGAGGAGGAGGAGACTGATGGCTCAGATCCGGAATGGTGTAAGGAGATCTCGGATTCTGACCAACTGGAGAAAAATGACTCTGATGAAATGGAATTAAGCTTGGATTCTAAAGTGCATAGAAAGGTCCGTGAACTTTGTCCAGAATGTGGTGTGTATTTCTATGCGGGCAAGACTCACACATGTGAGTACAAAATCAAGAAATTTCCCTGCAATATTTGTGGCAAGAGGTGCAAGGACGTGGGGGCCCTAAAAAGCCATAGCAGAGTCCACGAGGCAGACTACGAACACCTCTGCAAGTTCTGTATGGCACCCTTCAAAACAAGGCTTGATAAACTGGCCCATCAGAGAGCCCACATCCCCAATTCAAGGCCCTATAAATGCCCCGACTGTGTGATGACATTTACTAAGCTCCGTGCACGCAATTTGCATTTGAAAGAACACAGGGGCCAAAATGTTTCATGTCCCCATTGTCCTTTGGTCTTCCCAACTGCCCACTGTATTAAGAGACACATTGTGGTGCACACTGGTGTGAAGCCGTTTGTGTGCGAGTTTTGCTTTCGTTCCTTCAACCAGCCGGGCCACCTTACATCCCACCTGCGCCTGCACACCGGGGAGAAGCCCTACCAGTGCAAGCACTGTGACAAGAGCTTCAATCACAACGTGAGCCTGAAGAGTCACATTATGCGGTACCACAAAGGAGCTTCCGACTCTGAGCCTAGCGGACACGCACAGGAGGAGATGGAATCACCCGTAGCTGGGATAGAGGAGGTAAAGGAGATGAGCACCGGAGACGCTGAGGGTACGGGCGAAGATGGTATCGACCGAGACCCCAAGCTGAAAGAAGAAACAAAGCAGTTCAAGAAGACATATTATAGGTCCATGGGTAGACCCAAAGGAAGGCCCAAAAGAAATGCAGCAATGAGGGAGACAAACTCGATGCCTGCTGTGCGAAAGGATGCCCCGGACCCAATCACTGCAGCTGAGCTATCAAAGGAGGGCCATTTGAGGAGAGCCTCTTCCAAAAACATTGAAAGCGATTGGAGTGACAGGGATCGAACCTCTGAATGTACAGAAGAGGACGAGGTGGAGGAAACAAAGGGAGTGAGGAAGAGCAAGTGGAAAGACAGCCAGAGACCAAAGTCCTTTTACACTGCTGAGGACTCGGACAGTGGCCCTGCAGAAGGAGAGACAGACGAGCTGTCAAAAGTCAGGAAAAGTAGGAGGACGTAGAGGAAGGCCGAGGTATAATCAAGTAGTTTGAAAATCATGATTGGGATCCATTTTATATTTTAAATGTCTACAGGAAAAAAGTTGACTAAACACGATTTGCCAGAACTGAGTGTGTATTTGTCTTTACTCTAGGATAACTGCTTTGACAAGTATATTGCCATTTATATAAGTTATATGAATATTTTTAATGGGGTGCGAGTAGCCCAAGAATAAATTATTGTGAAAATACAGTTCAAAATAATATATATAAATACATTTTCAAAAGGGTTCAATCATTTGAACTGATGGTGAGCTTGTCTTTGTAAAGTTGCCTTTTAGAATTTATTTTTTAATTGGGTAGTCATCCTGATACTGCCCTAGCAAATAGCCTTTTTTTAAATAAATTGTGAACCATTTTTTAGTAACCAGTCTCTTGCAGGTTGGCATCCCCGGCTAATTAATGTGGGGAAAGTATGTAGCAAATCGATTCGAGAATTATTTACTTGGAATTACAACTGGACTTGTTTTTGTAATGCACATGCAGAGACCAAACTTAACTTGACAACAAGGAATAAGACAAACGCTAGAGTTAAGGAAGTAGAATCCCAATGTCGAGAGTGTTCATCAATTACTTCCATGGCACACAAGTCCTCTACAGTTTGTTGAACTTATGTGTCCAAGAGGCAAAAATGTACAGCATGTAAAATAAGGCCAATGCCTTTTTGTGTGTTTGGCTGTGACTGTGAATTGTAGCTCCCACTATGGGTGAAGTGGTACCAAACATTTTGGGCACCTGCTTTACTGGGATACATATGTCTGACAAATTTGAAAACTTTTGACCAGTCACATGCTGAGGTATGGGCGTTCGAAAATAAAACATGTAATACATAATTCCTACAATAACAAGGTATCCACAGTTTCATTGTGAATACCTAATAAAAATAATATATAAGTATACCACAGGCCATGGTCCGACGTTGGAATAGGCAGAGCTGGGTTGGTCGTGTCCTTGTGGGGTCGGCCCTCATGTGCCTGTGCCATGGAAGCACTGGTAGTCACTCTCAAAACGTTTTAGCCCTCACACAGATGGGTGACAACGACCTGCACGTTGCTCTTTAACATCTTAAACATCTTATTTTACTCACTTTTATCCTGTACTTTGAGGTTCTGTCATCTTCTCAATCTGACATTTGCAAACAAGACCATTGGTGACCAACTAAACACTATGGATAAAGCTTCCTAAATTAGATATAGCGATGTCAGTTTGATATTGTAAACTGTTACTTGTTACTGAAAGTAAAAAGTAAAAACTAACATCTTCAGAGACAGTCTTTTTGATGTCCATATTGTCTGCAAGTGTAAATTCTGCATCCTAACCTTTAAGTGACGGTAATTTGTGATGTTAAATTGTTCAAGTTAAACTGTTATTGTTTATGGTCAGTTATATGTGTTACCTAATATGTAGGAAATCATGTCATTTACCATTTCATCAGTGTGAACAACATGAGATGTGATATTTTTTAGAATGTTACATTCTAAACACTTGTTGCCATGCGTGTTTGTAAAAACATAATTTGGTGCTATGCATATTAGGCAGTTATCAAGACCGCAACTATATTTACGGCATTTAGCAGGTGCCTTTGTCGAAAGGGACTTGTCAGTAGAAAGTAAAACGACAATATATCACACGGTACAGCAAGGAATTCAATAGAACAAGTTTCTAAGTGCACCATAAGCTGGTAAACGGCATGGATAGCTAATAATAGTACTATTAATTGCCAGGACATACGAACATACAATAAGTGCATAAGAGGTTTATTGTATTTTTTTTCTACAATCAGTTTAATAAATGGTATATTTATTAAACTGAAATATTTTGTATATATATATTTTTTTAAGTGTGTCTGAAAACAGCTTGGGCTGTTTTTGACCCCAGTTGCTGAGAACCCTTGTTTACATCCTTGTTTGGTAGCCTACTACTACCAAATGCCACTGAGACACTGTCAAATTGGTTATGAGCCATGTTATGCATCGTCCTTTTTTATAGATTTAATCGATAAGTCTTCTAATATGGAGCTCTGGGAAAAAAATGATAAATTAAATAAACGTAGAAAAGCCTCAATTATCAAATAATTTTTCATATTTTCATTATTCCCCAATGAATTTTTTTTCTGTTTACATTTATTTCTGTTATTTCACAGATTGTCTCGCTCCCCACTAGCCAATACGCATGCACAGCATTTACAAGGAGAAGCTATACTCAACTAGCAATGGACACCAAAATATAGTTATTTCACGATTCTAGGAAAGTCAGTGGGGAAAACGTATAATCACTTTTATGAAAGAGACCAGATCAACAAGATCTCTTTTTCGAGGGAGCCCTGGCCAAGACGGCAGCAATAGTTTCAAACAACATACAACAAACATTAAAAGCACATGAAACAAAACATATAGTAGTAACTGACAGAATCATATGCCTAAAAAGAAGAAGAAAAAAAAAGGACAGCTTGTGACAGGTCTAGCTAGGGAAGCAATTACAAATTCCAACTGAATTTCACTATATTTTTGAATGCCCTAATCGGGATCAGCTCATCTGCAAATCTGTCTGCAAGTGGTTCCAGGCTGCCTGGCTATTTATAATATATATTTATTTAATTTACTTTTTATTAGGGTCCTGTTAATCTGATGAGCTATACTCCAGTTAGTAGCAGTAATACACCGTTCAGGTGCCAAAAAATAAACGAAAGAAGAATGTACACTGGCTAACTGCTAGAGCTAATCATTTCACCAACAGCAGCGTTTTTGTCCATTGGACTAAAGGATGTCATTGTGAATAAATCTGTAACATGTTTTCTTTTCAACCCAAGACACAAACAAAATGGTTTGTTTTTAACCCTAAGATACGAATCAATTGTATTAAGGTGATAACTAATTGTAGTGTAAATCCACCCATGTTTTATTCTGTAATAGAGTATTGTTGGTAGAGATACAAGGCAAGTAAGTGAAAACCTAGCTGGCAATACATCTTTCTTATTCTCTTCTGGAGGACAGATGACCCCCACCTTTTCTATTTCTGCATATTTATTTTTATTGTAAAATAATTAACCTGCACATTTATTTGATAATTGAGACTTTTATTTATGCATGTATTTCTTCATTGTTGTATTAATTAATAGTTAATTTATTTGAGTAATTTATTTATTTTTGATTTTGGCAGTTTCGCTCCTCCATACTCGCATAATTGTAATATAGGTCTATTATTGTTGAAATTTAGCCTTGGAACCAACGGCTAGTAGCCTACTGTAGATAACAAACGGAAGAAAAGGCTGGACTAAACGAGGCGTTTCCGGCAGTTCAGACAGGAGCGGTGTTTGCTGTGGGAGAGAGTAAACACCCTTTGGCGAGGACTTTGGGCTTTGTAACTTTGCAGACCATATACATGCACAAAAAAGGCTATAGAACACAATAAAGGAGAGGGACCTCCCATAATATGACCAATCGTCTGAAACACATCCCAACCTGCTACTTAAACAGAGCCCTGCTGATCCACGTGGACCTGACCACCCAAAACAATGTCACGTGATGCACACATTGTCAACAAGTTATATAGGCACACTATAGGCTCCTGTTCCGTTTACTTTACTTTCACTTAAATGTTCTGACGGCAATGAAAGGATAACATTGAAGTAAAACATTGCATAATTCTTTATATTGTTCGAAGTATTTAACAGTGCTAATATGTTAAAGGGGACATATTATGCAAAACTCACTTTTTCGTTGCTTTTATATGTATATTTGCGTATCCGGAGTGCCTCC
>JAOPJH010000131.1:3193787-3203868 GCA_027122575.1 Merluccius polylepis | reverse complement strand
CTCTCTCGCTCTCTCTCTCTCTCTCTCTCTCTCTCTCTCTCTCTCTCAAACGCACACTCTCTGCATCTCTTTGTTTCTTAATGTATGAGCTATTTATGAGGCAATAATAATAACGAAGAGGCAAGCTTATCCATAGCCTTATTGAGTGGGCACATGCCAAAAATACTCGTATTCCCCTTTAATGAGGGTTTAATCCTATCCACACGCACACGCGCACACACACACACACGCGCACACACACACACTTTTGATCACATGAAATTGGCTCTTTAGAGAGGTGTTCAAGAGCACTACCTCACACATGTACTCAGCAATGTAATCATGTAGCCAATATGTCACAGTTTGACCACATGCTTTATCATTACACATCTTCAGCCAAGTGTGTATGACCTAATCACTGACTAGAGGCTGCTGACAGTTAGCTCATTCTTCGGACATATATGTAGAAGCTAGGCAGCTTCATCAACAACATAACTGTGATCTTATATCTGATGGACTGTTCTGTCCCTGAATGCTATGCTCATAATCTCCTTCATCGTAATTTATTGCGATTATTCTTGCTAGGAATTTACATGAATTTGTCGGCTGGTGTTCGTGCCGTCACTTTAAAAGTGTGTGTGTGTGTGTGTGTGTATTATGCTGCTAGTTCCAAAGTGTATGTGACTGATTGAGTTATGGACAGATGACAGTGGCCAGCACTAGCCTTGAACACCGGTTGTGTCCCCGACCGCGTGGAACCCAGTTTATCCATTATAGGCGGTAAGCTAGCCAAGCGTAGACCACAAGCAACCCCCCGTCCCCGTGGCCGTGCTGCTTTTCATCATTTTTCACCCTTACAGTGTCGTGATAACCACAAGAGCCAGAGCGAATAGCCAAAGCATGATATATGCTAATCCAGTGCTATTTTTCAAAATATGACAGTATAGCATTACAGTATTACTTCATTTATAACCTGACCCGTCATTCCCTGCACTTCCTTGTTATATACGATGTATGCTTTTTTGTTTTTGGCACAAACTATTATACTAATGCACCACGTTACCGTTATGACCCATAGTTGTGTACTTATACTATATACAAAACAAAGAAAATAAACTACACAAAACCAACCCGGGCAGCAGTGATGGACAGGCCCAGAGAGACAGAATGTCCACTCGCAGTGAAAGCTGTCCGTTCACAGCACTGAAGGGCTCTTTAGGTCCACGCCTGACATACGCGAAGACTAAACAGTCCTCCCTCATACCAGGAACATCTGCTTTTTGTATGGACCTGGGTGTACATTTTATTCAATCTGAAGCAGTGGTAGCAGTAGCAGGGATATGCACAACAGTTTATGGGTCTTATAATATGTTGGCAAGGTGTGGACTTTAAAAGGAAGCGCCCGCGGTGCAGAGTTTCCATTGACTTTGCGCTGGGGCCCCTAGGGGCTTACTGTCAATAGATTATTCTTATTAGATTATACTATATTATATGGACACAAACAGACAAAGACTATCATTCTGTTTAAGCAAAGACGATTTATAGCAGATAAGTCTATTTGTTTAATAGTAAGCAGTATATTTCAATATAACGTTCACATTCCCCAATGATTTAGGCCATATTTAGGATGGCTCGTCAGCTCCATTTAAGATCATTGTTTTCTGTATTTTCTCCGTTATCAAATAAAATATATAGATCTTTGGTTGTTGTTCGGTTGTTTGAAACAGGAAAAAGAAAGTATAATAAAGAGGCAAAGAGACATTCAGAATGAGGAAAAACAATTATCCGCCTATCGTTCCGTATTGTCTCACTATTTCCTAGCCTAACACTATTTCCATGTTCCTCAAATCTCACCCTGGCAGAGAAGTGGAGAGAACAGATGTGGGTAGATAAAAAAGTGTCCCTTCCTATTTGATTACTGTGTAGTTCTCTCCCCCTGGTAACCACCTTTATCACAGCTCACTTAGAGAATACAGACTCTACTCTCACTCACTGAATCACCAAGAAACCTCTTCTGTGCAACACTTTGCATCAAGGATTGGAGCTGGTGAAGTGGAGGGACGCCATGTGACACGCACACACACACACACACACACACACATTCATACTCGCACACACACACATTGATGAAACCTGAACAGGAAGACATTTAAAACGATCATCGCTGCCGTACTCTTGACTGTCTTGAACAGGCAACTACCACTCCTCAATCCTAACCATGAACTGAACTTGACTTGAGGCCCTTGGGCCTCAAGCGAACCAACATTAAACCTAATCTCCCGGAGAGAGATGGATGCATCTGAAAAAGATGGATCTGAAAGAGGACTCGAGACAGGTAGACAGACAGACAGACAGAGAGGGTAAAAAGAAAAATACAATCAGAAACAAAAACAACAAGAGCTCTCTCAACAGGAGAATAATGGATGATCCTTCCTGGAGCTATCGAGCAGATGATTCGCGTTTGAAACTCTCCGATCAATTCCTGCTCGCCACGACGCACACAGACGCTCGTGAGAAGAACACAGACGAAAAAACCCCCGCCAAAAAGAACATCTCAATCATCATCATGAACAGTCGAACCACTGAATGAACAACACAGACCAGGTGAAGAAATGTGAGCAGTTATCACAGAGTATAATCTCTGAGTGATCACACAGTTAGGATCATGTTCCCCCACCATGACCGTGTCCGCCACAAGCACTACTTAGCCTGGATCATTATGATGTAAAAGTCTGGACCGCTAATGCAATACCATATCATATACTTACTGCTGGCTTCAGTCATCACTGTGCAATTGTTGTTGGCTACGAAACAATGGCAATGCGCCGGTGATATGTCATCAAGGGCTATGGCAACGCTACACATGACTTATTATGTTGTTTTCGTTATTAGGTTGCGACCACTGTGTAATTATTTATAGGGTAACACAGGATACATATAATCTATGTGTGGTGCTGAAGCCAGTGTATCATTGAGATAAACATTATAATCGTATAATATCAATTAGATACACGTTTCTAACAATAATAGTAATACCAGTAAGTGAATGTTCTTCCATAACTTTTTAAGTTGTATAACGTTTATTTATTATTATAAATAACCCGCAGAGCTCGCACTCCAGTGCTCTGAATACACAAGCTCAAGCAGGCTGCAGTTCACTTACCGGCCAAAGGGGCCAGCAATAAGAAGTAATTTCTGATCCTTACATATAGTAAGGATCTATCATGTGTTATACATTAATATACGAAACACATCTATCCATGATGTAACTTAACATGCATGATGTTTTCTTGGATTAATTTGCAAATCATATGTTAATGTTGACTTCAATAATTTCAATAGATGAATTATGTTTTCATCCCCTTGAATAATAGTCACCGGGTCACGACTCTAAAGACCACTCACTCACACACACCCCTACTCCCCCACCATCCAACCACCAGCTACACGCATTTTAGGAAATGGTAGAGACAGAGAGAGGTGAAGACAGATGTTCCCACAGTGTCTCCATTATCCGTTTTGCCGTCACACAGTCACTGACCTGTGACCCCAGTTGCTAAGGAGGCTTTTCCCTCAGTGGTTCCCCTGATGGCCTGCACCGAAATCAGGTACTCTGTTCCAGGCTGCAGACCTGTAGACACACACAGGCAGAAAGAGAATTGAAAGGCTGATCTCTTCAAAATCCTCCCATCAAAGAAGGTTAGACACATGACCTGACTGATTACATCACACGATTTGGACGGCGTACACTAAACACAGTTTAGTGTACATGATCCTGTGTTTCAGGACGTGTGTGTGTGTGTGTGTGTGTGTGTAACGTGGCCACCTACCCACTATGGTTTGTTTGGTGCGGGCCTCCTGGCTCTGCTGCACGTTGTGCTGGCCTTGGTTTCCGCGAGGGTCGGTGTGGGTCAGTCTGAAGTGGTCCACCACCGCCGCAGGGTTCTGCCAGGCCACCTCAATAGAGGCTTCTGTCTGGCCCATCACCTGGAGCTCGTCGATCCCAGACACGTCTGTTGTGTTGCAGTTTGTGGGGATACAAAACAGATGGGAAATATTTAAATAAAAAGGAACAAAATATCCAAATGTGAAATAGGCAGCAGATTGGAATCAAGGGATTTGTGTCATTTTCTACTCAGATTTCTAAATAACTTGTTTGTTTGCAGTCTGTTCTTATTTGAAGACTACAGTAGTTATTTAACTCTAACATATGTGTTTACACTGTAGTTGTAAATGGTCCTTTTTCACACTAACCAAAATAAGTATAATATAGTGTTTGTTGTAATATTTAATGGAATAATCAATCATCATTTACAATATTGTTTTAGAAATCATGCAATTTAAATTTGTTTCAATACAGCATCCAACTGGATATTTGCACAAAGGATAAAACAAATTTCTGTTACAATTGTCCTCATCCTGTGGGAGGGGAACGCACATTTTGAACGACTTCTAACACATGGTTGTTTTAAAGGCTTCAGGTCGCTTCATGCTGGATGCCAACTTGATGCCAGATGATTGTGTGGTTTATGGCGCACATACAATTTTGATTTTACAATCTTTTAGTTTGATATAATTAACCACACAAGAGGGTCTCTCGCTCTCTCCCCCTCTCTCTCTCATAGGGTGTGTGGACTCCACCATTTCCATTTTCCTTTTCCTGCCTGGTAATGTCTTACTCTTTATGACCTGTCTGCTAACAAGTCCAACTGCCAATAAATGCAATCTCCACGCTCCCATTTCCTCTTAATTAAAATGGCCTGAGATGTAATTATCTTTATAGTATATCGAGCAATATGCCAGCAAGCGCTTGTTGTAATACTTAGTGATGACTGCTGCAGTCGCTCCACACGGTACGATTTGCGTAATGTAGAGGCGGTCTGCTGGAATAGTTGTGGAACATTTTAATGCTACGTAGGGTTAAACCAAATGTTTGGTTTGACTTAACTTACGTTGGAGCTCAGTCTCATGGATACCTTCCTGAATTCCTTGTTCTCTCATTTTTATCCAGTCTGACATAGGTTTCAGAAGGCTAATATTGAGTTAGCTTTTAACGGAAAATAGAAAAATCCAACATTCCTAACTGTCAGCTGGGTAAACTAAAGTCAACTCCGGTAATCCTGGAATCATATTTTTATTCATCCTTAAAATGAGCATATGTGCTAAAATTGTACAATTGTAATCCACCACCAATAGTACTTCAGGCTACATCTGTTCCCTAGCCAGAAGCCATTAACTAATCGCCATTTTACCTGGATTTTAAGCCTATGATGTCATACCTGCACACTGGCCGATTTTTTATCAAGTGATTTTGAATCAACATGGCTTGCAATACCAAGCCAACACATTTTCTTTGATCTTCGGTTAGGATCTCAATGGCTAGTTCATCTCCATATTATGTATTTTTCGAGGTCCTGTTTGACAGTTGTATTTCATTAAAAAGGTATTAAGGATTGAACATGAATTAATTAGCTTTAGCCATAGAATAGTGCGAGGCGGCCATTCAAGTCCCACCATCAAATGGATCGTTTCCGCTGCTGGTTGCAAAAATCTCAAACAATGGCGACGCTCTGCCGAAGGTCAATCTTCACCCTCTAAAGGGTGGTTTGTAAACAAATGGGTGACGTCATGGACGCTACGTCCATATTATTTCTGGTCTGGTTTCTGGTGATATTCTATGGTTTTAACTGAGCATGTTCATCTTCCTTCTCCCTGTCCTGAACTGTAACTACTCTGTTTACAGGTATGGTGTCACATGTGTAATGATTGAGCTGTATTGGTGATACTGGTCTCTTCCATACCCGTCGTGGCCTCAATGCTGTCCGGTTCGCTCTGGAAGCCGCTGAGGACCGTGTACACCTCCACAGTGTAGGTGACCCCAGGACTCAGACCTGTGATCAAGTAAGAGTTGTCTGTGTTGGGCACCCTCACCTAGGGTTGGACAAGAAAGGATTAAGTTGGAATCACGTCAAATAAACCATCCTAAATATTTCCTTAGGGCCTAAACAAACAAAGAGCCAACGTTTCATATATTGTTCAGAATCAAAAGGTGTTTTACTGCCAGGTAAGTTTGCACATATTTTTTTTCTGATAAGTCGGTGCAGTAAAGGATACACAATACAAAACCACCTGTACAGGGACATTAGATGAATAACTTCAACATGTATATAAATCAGGGGATGCTTTTCAATGCTATCAGTTCAATGCTATTTTTTGGGGTGAAAAAACAACAGAAATCAGCACCTTCAATGCCTCTCCACGGTCTCATCTTACTTTAAACACTGGGCTTATGAACCCTCACCTCCTGCAGGGCCTTCTCCTGGTTCTTGGGGTGATGGGTCAACATGTAATACTCTGAACCCTTAACGGGCTGCCACTGAACCAGCAGAGACACGTCTGTCACCCTAACCAACTGCAGACCCTTAGGACCCAGCACTGCAGGGAGGGAAGAGATTAATAAAGGAGACATATTTGTATAGTGTTCTGAGCCATAGTTATTTTCACATTTACACATTCACATTTTCAGAGTTCACATTTACACCATCTATTGAAATAGGGAAATGATGGTGATATTCTCTTTTGTATATTTGTATATTCTTTTTTGAATTGTCTGTTTGCAACTTTTATGCCATGAAGGCCGCCGCCTATCTTAGCCAGAGCGTTCTTGAAAAAGAGATGTTGTGTCTCAATGTACCTTCCCGGTTAAATGAAGGTTAAATTTAACTACAAAAAAAAATAAAATACACCGTGTCGGATCTGATTACTTTTGATATTATTATTATCATTGATTATTATTATTATTATTATTACTACTAGTATTATTGAATACCTTTCTTTCTATACATGAAGTCTATGATGATCTAATATTATATAATCTTTATAATGATTACATCAGTGGTTGGAAGAGGATTGTGCCCTAAACTGATTAAGGAGCACTACTTCTAGTGATTTGTTAACATAATCCCTTTTGCTGCGTGGATTGACATTCGACAATCTACCAAGTGTTGAAATGGACACTGACCAAACACAACAGTGAGAGAGTGTCATGTCAGATGGATCCACTCCTTTTGTTTCCTTCTTTCATATTTCCACCACCAACCTCTAAAATAATACACAGTGTATCTTTTCCTTACCTCCTTTTCCCCCCTCCCTCCTCCGGTTGTCTTAGACACAGTGCCACTGTTTGGCTTGTAATACATTCAACTGGTCCTACACATGCATTCATAACCTTACACCCTGGCTACAGCTGACCCTCTCCCCATGAGAGAGGAGCCCAGCCTTCGCTAAGATTATTTTCCAGATAGCTGAGTGCATTCTCCAGATAGCTGAGTGACGTGCAGACTGAACCTCACTGTGAATTTCATCTGATTATGGCTTTAAACCCCCAATAGTGTAGCTTTGCAATATGTAAAAACAAATTGAAGGCACATTTTTGGTCATCCATCATTGTATGGACAAACAGACACATGAAAGCCTTGACTAAAGGGTTGGGTGAGAATGATGTTTATTCAACTGCATCATGTTGCTACTGAAGCCAAGTCCAGAAAAGGGTTCTAATGTGTGAGCAAGAAAGGGGTAATTCAAAGGTAGCTCACGGCATAATGTGGACCAGAAGACATAATGGCTCTCAGATATTATCTGAAAACAAATATATATAATGAAATGTAATGTAATGTATTAATGTCTGTAGCCTTAGATGTCTGATTGCAACCTAGCTGTTTGGTAGCTATTTGGGCTGTTCTCTTTGGCCATTAGGATCACAGGGTGCTGCCAACTTTAGCTCATCTTGAGCATGTCCTCCCATATTAAACTATAGATTTAACAAAGGAACTGCCAAAGGCTATTCATTTGATTATTTTCTTATGAAATATAAGATGTCTTATACTGCATATGTAAGGCAGAGCATTTTTTTGTTTCCCATTCTTCATTATAATGTAATGAAATGTGCATTCTTTATTTTTCATTATAATTTCCTAAAATATGACTCAGATTTTCTCCCTACTCCAAACTTCTCATGGGCCCACGGTGTGCATGAACAAAACAGACGATGATTTCCTTCTCCTCCCAACTCACCCAGCGAGCAGTCGTCCCCAAAGAAGCCCTCGTTGCAGACGCAGTGTCCGTCCACACAGCGGCCCTTGCCGATGCAGTTGTTGGGGCAGCGCTGGACGCTGCAGTCCTCGCCGCTGAAGTGCGGGAAGCACACGCAGCGGCCGTCCACGCATTGGCCCTTGTCGTGGCAGTCGTTGGGACACGTGAGCTGGCTACAGTCGTGGCCCGTGTAGCCCTGGTGGCACACGCACCTCCCGTCCACGCAGCGGCCGTTGTCGTTGCAGTCGTCAGGGCAGGTGGAGGTGGAGCAGTCGGGGCCCTGCCAGCCGGGGTCGCACACGCAGCTGCAGGCGCTGGGCTGGTAGGTGCCGTGGCCGCCACAGCTGGTGTCCACACCTGAGAAGGGGGGGGTAGGAGAATGTGGAGGTACGTCACGCAGGGCGCCATGTTGTGAGACAGAACCAACAGACCAACAGAGGCGGCGACCTCTTGACTTGGCACGTTCAACACCATACAACACGGTGTGACGTCCCTATAGAATAGAATAATATTATTCTAGTTCATATTGGGGGTCGCACTACAAATATGAAGCGAAATTCACACTGCGTGCTTTGGGCAGCATTAGAGAGAGACACAGAGAGGCCGAAATGAACACATCAACTGAATTTCAAGAAGTTTCATGAGAATGCATGTGAACTAGTTGACACAATATAAATGAAAGAAATAAGCAAAATCTTTAAATCTTAAATCAATGCATTATGTGATCAAAAATGCATCTAATCAGCTAAACAGCTACTAGTTTTTATACTAGACTAATGGCTCTGAAGTATCTACGACTCTCTCCCCGCTATACCGTCACTCTTGCAGCATCCTTGGGCACACTGGGTCTTCAGGTAGTTGACCTCCTCCTCCAGCCCGTTGACCCTGTACAGCAGAGACTTGAATGTCTCTGACTCGCCGCAGTCACACGCTGGCATCTGCAGCTTGATGTTGTGTCTGAACACCATGTCGTTCTCTCCCGTCACGGTGGTGGTGCTGCTGCTGTCTGAACTTGTCTGCAGAGCTTTTTTTTTTTAGAAACAATAGGAAACATGGATACTCAATATTCATATTCAATATTCATGATGAGACCGAGTTGAGCTATTGCACGAGCACACTTTGATATATGTAATTTTAAATCCACCTTTTTCTTACCACATTTGTAGAAATGTCAATGTAATTTGCAGGGTCATTAAAATGATTCACAAGAGTTAGTCATTATCGACAATTATTCCCTTTTGCACCCCTGGAAACTAGAGTTTTTTATGTATTTTAATGATTTTAATGTGTGAACAGGAGATCACTACTTTTTACTACTATTTTTGAGGATTTCTGAAGATTCATGCTGTTAAAGCGTGTGTTTTTAATATTACCTAAAAACTCCCCTATCGTGCACCATATGAGAATCTAATGATGCCCTACCGATGTACTTGAAGCCCGGTCACAAGCTGTCACAAGATGCTTCCCTTTGTCTTTTTTTATTTCCAACCACACCTAGCTCCTGTGGTAAAACATGGGTTAGTGGTTCGATTCCATCTAGGTGCACCTCTGCTAAGGATATATGCCCTCATGGTTGAATAAAGGCATCCACCAAATCCCATACATATTCGTCATATTAATTTCTCAAATCTCCATGTTGTTTTGCCACGCTTCACCAACCTGCATCTTGTTCCTGGCTCTGTTTGCAGCTCCCTGGCTGCATGTCGATCTTATACACGTGGCTGAAGGTCAAGCCCTTCTCTGTCGCCGGTGGTCCGGGCTCACTTTCCGCCCGGCAGAGCCGTGAGGCGGCGGTGAGGAGAATGGCCAGCAGGCACGTCGCCTGCCATGGCAGTCTGGTTATCATGGCTGGAGGCAAAGACACACAGACAGACAGATGTGGGAATAAAAGTTTGGCTTTCATTTGCAAGATCATTGAACTCTCATCCCATTCATTTATTTAATAATAATAATAATAATAATAATAATAATAATAATAATAATAATAATAATAATAATAATAATAATAATA
>JAOPJH010000131.1:2745229-2761377 GCA_027122575.1 Merluccius polylepis | reverse complement strand
GACGTGTCTGATATATCCAGTTCATGACATCAGTCAATATATGGGACAAGGGAGGCCTCATTATCACATTATTATTATTATTATTATTATTATTATTATTATTATTATTATTATTATTATTATTACTATTATTACTATTATTATTCAATATGACACTACATGTCTTATTGTTTTCTCAAAAACATACTCTGGGACTTTGGTCTCTGGCTTTGGTGCTGGTGCTGAAATAAAATAAAATAAGAAAAGATTAGAGCAAGATCAGACAGCACAAAATCTTCTTCTTCAAGACCACATTCCAACCATTTTTTCCTAAAATATTTCTAAAATATCAAAACAAGGTTGAAAAAATTCATTCAGTCATTATTTCAGTATTTTATATTTAATTGAATTCCATTATATATACGCCTCTGTACCAATCTCATGCATAGAGATGAGTCTTCCATCGATAGATAAGAGGGGGTCTCACCTTCGTCCACCTCCAGGCGGGCGGTGCAGATGGACTGGCCCGCACGGTTGGTAGCGATGCAGGTGTAGGTGCCGGTGTACTCCGTGCCCACGTCCATGAGGATGAGGCTGTGCTGCGGACCGGAGCCTGCTACCTTGTAACCCTTGGTGTCAGGCTTAATCCACACCACGTCCTCCATGGTTTCCTCCTTGAGCCAGGAGACCATAGGAGTGGGGGAACCTGGATGAACGGCATATAAAAGCATTGCCATCATTTTGTTACTTTAATTTAACAGTACATGAAGGCATTGTTGATTACTGCAATATTGATTGAAGTTTTATTTTTTAATTTTGGGTCATGACTTAATGATTAATGGCACATGTGGGTCCTGAAGCTAGACCAGTTGAGAACAACCGCCCTAGTGCATTACAAGAAGTAAAATGTATCCTCACAGAATTGTATTTCCACAGAAAATGTAATAAAAATGTGCTTCTGTCAGCAGAATACGGGTTAATGGTTTGTTTCGTTTTTGTTTTCATTCCTTGTAGGCTTTTAACTGCTCATGGTTCTCAGAGCCTGTCCTTGCTCTGTGACACTGTCCATACGTTAGTGGGTCATAATTAGTGAGAAGATGTGGAGGCTTCTCCTATACGTTCAATAAGGAGTTGGAGAACAAACCTTCTACTTTGACAGACAGAGTGATGCTGGCTCCTTGTTTCACCTTCCTGTTGTTAAACCTCTCCAGGAAGCGCGGAGGCACCAGAGGCTCCTTGGAGTCTACAGAAAAATCAGTAGAGTTTAATCACGGCAGCCAGACAATACAATTGTCCTCTAATACAATTGCTGTATATGCGTTGTGATTTGCAGGGGGGAAAAAATCAAGTCCTAAATACCTTTCTTTGTATCTTGTGGCATAATCTCCCCTGGACCTGTTGCAAGAAAGAAGTCATTTAATCTCATATGGTACCTCTATGGCAGTGTTTCTCAAGGTTTACTTTGAAGGATTGCAAGCGTTACATTTCATTTCTAAAAATCTGAATCTGAATGCCAGATGTACAATTAAGTACATTTGAATTTCCAATGAATGACAACAATCATAAGTGAAGCACAAGCCCATGTAATGTTCATGTTTATAAATAACATGCACATACATTATTTATATTCACTTTGTCTCTCCCCAAAATGTTTTGTACTGATAAAAGGGGTACTTGGGCAAAAAATAAATGTTAGAGGGGGTACATTGGTAAAAAATGTACTGTATGTATAACTCACACGTAGATTTTAAAAAAAAGACCTTACCCAGCACGAGCAGTCTTGCAGAGGAGTAGGCAGAGCCGGCCGCATTGCTGATGTAAGCGGAGTACTCTCCCATGTCCGCCCTCTTCACCTCCATGATCTGAAGGCCGTGGATGTCCCTCTCGGCCAGGACCACGACCCTCTTGGAGGGCCGCAGAGGGTGGCCGTCCTTGAACCAGTACACCCGGGGCTTGGGGAAACCTGGCACACACACACGATGAGTGACAATACAGACAATTTTAGGAGAAAATAGACTAAATATAGTAGCTTTTTTGGGGGGGTCAAATAATAAATAATAATAATAAACGATTTATATATTGTATTTATATCAAGCTTTTCTAAAGTACCCAAAGACACTTTACAAAGTCATACAATGCAAGAAGAAAATATGAAATATATATTATATACGACAAAAACCCATCAAAATCACAATTACAATATTTACAAATACAACAAACAACATACAACAAATGAGTCATCGTTGTTTTTTTTAACACATATTCTGTATTTTGCGGGGGGAAAAAGCTAAATATAGCATTGTTAGCTCTTCTGTGTTTTGCTGGATGGAGATGAGTTCAGCACCCATCCACTCACCTTTTATCCTGAGCTGCATCTTAGCGATGGGTGAACCTGGGCTGACGTGAACATCATGGAGCTCATCCACCACCTGAGGGAGCTGCTCATCTTCAGCCACAGACTCAAAGGCCTCCGTTTCCCTGTTCAGGAAAACGTTGAACTGTTTCAACACATCATGTTTTGAGGCTTTCTCAGGGTTGTGTAGATATGGTTTCTAGCTTCTAGTCGTACCTGGACATGTAGCCCTTGGCGCTGATGTAGGAAGAGGTCTCGGTGGCATCTGCGGCTGTGTCGTAGTCAGAGCTGCAGGACACTAGGAGACAAGGAGACAGAGGTCATAGGTCAGAGGTAATGCATAGGACATAGGTCATGCAGGTAGGGCGTTTGACTCCCAATCAAAAGGTTCTGGGTTTGGACCTCAATGCCTAAATCCTACCTGCTACTAATGACTCTCTAACAAAACCATTGTCTCTTTGGATCTGCTAAATAGTAACAAGTAATTATAAAGTGACATCAGTATGGCGGTGTATGCAGAATTTGACTTTCTCATTTCTTATTTGTGCCACAATAAACGTTGCACTCTGTGCCAGTTTGAAGCAAGGACCCCATGTCCGTTTGCCTCCTTCACAATATAAAATGCAGTCCATTTTAAAGACATCAAAGCTTACGGTCCACCCGCAGCTCAGCCTTGGTGGCGGTGATGCCGCTGCTGTTCTCGGCCATGCAGCGGTAGACGCCCATGTCGGTGGGCAGCACGGTGGTGATGATGAGCTGGTGGCAGCCCTCCTGGTCCTCGTTGATCATGTAGTGGTCATTCTCCTCCAGCAGCTTGCCGTCCTTGAACCAGCGCACGGCCGGCGGCGGCTTCCCGATGACCACGCAGTCGAAGCTGACCGGGTAGCCGTCCGGCACGTCCTGATTCTGCAGCTCCGTCAGGAACACCGGGGCCGCTGGTGGGTAAGGGGGGGGCACATCAAGGATTACATTGTAATACTTGATGAACAAGGATCATGGTTGTTGCTAGGCTCCAACAATCAGGTGACCTCCACGGTTTCCATGGTTTCAATGGTGTTGAGTGTGTTGTTATTTGTACAACATGAGACAACTTTGGGAACAGTGGCACAATACAAATGATAATTAAAAAAACGCATGCAAATTCACATGGGTCTGCATGCCCCAGTCATGATTACATACATAACAGAGAGAGTGGGGGGAAAAGTTGGTTAATACTTTGACCAATACATTCAAGACAAAAGAGATAGAGGGATTTCAGAATATTAAATAACAATTGGAAGAAAATACAATGACAGGGTACACTGGACATAAAGGGAAAGTGCAGTACAAAACAAACATGATATGTAACAGGTCTCACATAACATCTAACAGGTGAAGTTAATCATGAATGTTAGCTAGGAATATAAACATATAACACTGGAAATTATTATCATATACAGATATTACAGACATAAAATTATATGGCAGATAAAGATTTTTTTTGGGAACAGTGTGCTTATTATTATTGACAACATAACATAAAATACAATAATATTAGCCAGGTCTGCTGTGACATGTGAACATTCATGTTAAAAGGTATATTTGATATGACGATACGGAATGGATGAGATGAAATTAATTAGTGAATACTTAATCCTGCCACTCTCATGGCTTTTCCTACCCGGGGCTCCCGTCATGAATGCGGGCAACTGTCTCTCTTGCGTGGGGGTCTGCGTGCCGTCCTGTGTGTAGCCCATCTTCATGATGCGCAGCTCCACCTTGACAGGCCCCGCCTCCAGGATGGTGGTCTCCACCGGCACCCCCTGGGCCGTGAACATCTCCTGGAACCTCTGGGCGGCCACCTCGGCCTCCGCCCGCATGTCATAGCGGATGTAGATGTAGCGGTCGTCCTCGCGGTACGACTGGGGGTCCGGCGCCCGCAGGTCCCCCTCGTCAGCGCTGACGAAGGACTCCTCCTCCACGTCGGGCGGCAGCCGTGTGCGCAGGAGGCGGCGGAGGCGCTTGCTTGCCAGCCTCAGCGTCTCGTCCATCTCGCTTCCCGACGAGCTCTCCGGCTCGCTGTCGGCGCTGTAGCCCACCACTAGGGGCCGTCGGCCGGACGACTCCCGCACTGATCCCACGCCCACCTTCCCGCTGTGAGAAGTCACGCCGAATTTGTTGGTGACCTCACAGGTGTAGACGCCTGTGTCCTTGGTGGTGATGGCAGTGATGACCAGCGAGCAGGTGCCGTCGCTGTAGATGTCGATGTGGTGGTGTTTGCCGTCGGCCAGGGGCTCTCCGTCCTTCAGCCAGCGCACCTTCTCAGGTTTGCCCTCCGCCACACACTCCAGGTGGATGGTGCCATTGGGCTCCTTGGTCTGGTCTTTGAAGACATCTTTGAAGACCGGTCGCATGTCTTTGCGCGCCTTGAAGCCCTTGAAGGCGGCTTGGATCTTGATTGCCGCCTCTCGGAGCTCAGGCTCGTCCTCCTTGCTGATCTCCATCACGCTTTCTTCTTGCCCAGTCGCTTGTGTAGTGGTCACCTCAGTCTGCTGAACCGTCGTGGTCTTCTGATCGGACATTTTGAATTGTGCGTAGAACCTCTCAGTGGACAGATCCTCCACGTGACTTTCAACCGAGAGGGTGGTCTTGCTACTTTTCTTGAGGTAGGACACAAGCGAAGAACCGCCGGTAACCGACTCGTCCTCGGAGCTCGTGTGCAGATTGGGCTCCTTGGGTTTCTCAGGCTTCTCCTCCTCAGCTTTCTCTGTAATTTTCACTTCTACTTTCTCTAGTTCCTTCACCTCCGTCTCCTCCTTCTGTGTCTCTTTATCCTTACCACCTTTACTGTCCTCCTCTGGCGTTTCAGAGATGGAGTCCAAGGTAGGCTCTCGGCTCATTCGCCGTTTCTTAGCCAAGGCCTCCCACAGCTCGTGCACGTCGCCTTCTTCTGCTGCTTCTGGGGGCAAACATGGCTGGCCCCCTTCCTCCGTGTCTCCTTCTACCGTCTTAACCTCTGCTCCTATAAACCACAGTGAGGTACCCCCAACAAATGCTTTTGTTATGGGTACAAAAGCCTACATTTGTTCGTGATGCAAACACAACAATCTCGACTTACCCAAACTCACCATAGCAAGTACATCATTGGACACAGATATTGAACTTAACATATAGAAGGTTTCTATAGAGCTAGGTCTAAATCTAAACAAAAAAAAAAACATATTTATGTAATTTAGTTATACTTAAATGTACTGTTACCTTTCAGGATGAGGTTGATGGAGCTCTCGGCATCAGCTGAGGCCACGCAGGCGTATACTCCCTGGTCGGCTGCTTCAAAACTCTTAATCAGCAGCACATGTTTCTTGCCCTCTGTGCTGAACTGGTACTTAGCCCCTACCTCCAGCTCTCTGCTGTCTTTCAGCCATGTGACCGACACGCCCTCAACAGAAAGCTGGCAGTCCACGCACACCGTCTTACCTGAACACACGTCAAGGCATGTCAGCGGCTGGGTCACCGCTACCGGAGCCTCTGGAGATGAGAGAGATGGCAAAGGTGTGGGGGTTAGAATGTAAACATGAAACATATCACATGTGTAGCTATACAATACTGTTATTATCATGTTGACAATCATTTGGACTGAATGATAACCATATTTGCTGTCTACAAAATAGTCCAAAGGTTTGACATTTAATTCATTTTAGTAAAAAAATATGCCTTTTTGTTTACATATATTAGCATTAAAAGATTAAAGATTCAGGAGTGTGCCATAATTGGGCAAGAATCACAAAGCTGCGTTGGATGGAAGGCATTGTGGACTTGTATTGCTCCAAAACCAGATTATTTCATACAACCTGGTCACATGTCTGCACTTACCAAGCTGCACTGTCTGCGGTAGCTGAACAGGCTCTCCGGTTCCTGCCCTGTTGATGGCAGCCACTCTGAACCTGTAGCCACTGCCTGGGATGAGGTTCTCCACCACAAACTCTGTGTTGTACACCGGCTCCGCGTGGCACTGCAGCCAGAGGGCGCTGTCAGCCACCCTCATCTCCAGCCTGTAGCCCAGGATGGGGCTGCCACCGTCGTGCAGCGGAGTGAACCAGGAGAGGGAGATGGAGGTCTTGGTTTTACTGAGGACCTCGGGGTCCTCTGGGGGATCAGGTACAGCTGTTGGAGAAAGCGTCACAGAGTTACTGACAAAGACTTTGATGGAAATAAAACAAAACGCAGTCGATTAAAACACAAGTGAAAAGAATTATACAAATATTTATGTCTGGCGTATTCGCCTTTCGGACACTCACTGATGATTGTCAGCTTAGCCATTGAGATAGCTTCTCGAGCGGCGAAGGTGATTTCCTGCTGGGGCATCAGAGGTGCTTGTCTCAGAACAAGGCGGTAGGCACGGCCGTCGGCCCTCATGGCCCAACTGCTGTCAGCCTTTAGCTCCACGCCGTTAGCGTACCAGGCTACCTCTGCTGCGGGGACGGGCTCTGTGAGCTCTACACAGAACTCCACCTTGTCTCCCACTGCTGCCACAGTATCCTCCAGACCCTTCACGACATCCAGCTGCCAGCCTAAGTACAGAAGAGCCATTCTATTACATTATTGCTGTGCAACGTTGTTCGATGATTTATTTATTTATTTGTGTTAACATTTTTTATAGGTGTTACAGATGAAGAACACAAATGTAACAGTTCACTATTTTCCCCCTTTTAAAACCGACCACCCACATCCATAATACAAAAGAGAAACAGTGTGTAGGATAATAAAAATAATAATAATAAGAAAAAGTAAAATAACAAAGATTATAATAACAATAACAAATAAAAAATCTGGATCATTTTAGCAAGTTCAATGCAAAATTATCAATTAGTAAATGTTCAATGCTTCATTGAATAGTTTATTACCCATAGAGTAAGTGTAAGGTGTTTTATGTATGTAACCCCCTGAATATACACATACACATACACATACACATACACATACACACATACATCATCTGAGGGTGAGAGGAGAGCTTCAGGTGACTCACCTTTAACGCTCAGCTGGGCAGACGAGGAGGCCGTTCCTGCCTGGAAGGTCACCGTGCAACTATCGGCAATGTGCAACCCCTTCAGGAGCAGCAGGTGGCGCCGGCCGCTCTCAAATGACACAATCTCTGCATTGGCGGACTCCTTCACCGGTTTGCCGTTAAGAAGCCAGCGACAGTCTTTGTTCTCTGGGCGGGACAGGGCACACTCAAACAGGGCCTCGCCTCCGTCGATGGTGTCGTGATCCTCCAAACCCTGGACTATGTCGATAGGTTTGGCTGCAGTTGGCATAATAATACGGGGAAAAAGGTTTGATATTAAGGGGATATTCAGAGGCACATAGAGTTTGGGTGATGATTAAGGATGTGGATGAACTCTGAAAGATGTATGACATTTGGTTAAATGTTTATTTAACCAACAGTCCTTGACAACACATGGGGAAGAAACATCAGAAAACTCCAAATGCTCCATCAGAAAATGCATATTCACATTTTGACGGTCTGAGGGAATGTGCAATTTTTTCATATAACATACAGTATGAACATACAAGTAGGACTAAGTTATCCACCTTTTTCTAAACCACGCAAACAAACACACACACTTGCAGGTGTGAAGGTCATAAAAACATAGAAACAATATGTTTTCCCCTTTAAGACTGCAGAAGTGGGACAATCTATTACCGTATAGACTAGAGTAGCATCTTTTTCTAATGGAGAGGGAAGCTCACCTTCCACATGCAGAAAGGCAACCACACAGGTGCCCTCTGCCTCACAGGAGTATGTGCCCCTGTCCTCATTGGACACACTGCTAATGCACAAGCGGGCCACATTCCAGTCCTGCTCCACCACCACCCTCCGACCATCAGGCTGCACTGGCTGCCCGTCCCTGCTCCACTTGGCCTTGACTGGCCTCGAGTACTGGCAGATGAACTGGGCCGGCTGGTTCTCAGCCACCCATTGGTCCTGCATCTCACACACCACTTCCACTATGGGATCTGAGTGGGAGGTGGGGTCACGATCAGAAGAGACCAGGGTTTTGCCATGAGACATTAACATTAAAGACATGCCAAAATAGACATGGGCTTTGTCACCCCCAGGGGAATATGAGGTTGTGTCTTTGAAATGACATGAGCATGTCCGGTGTACAATGTAAAGTAAGTGGGTGCGACTACATAAGCCACATTACGCAGCAGCATGTGAATACAGTTTGATGTGACTGTGATGTGAACCTTTAAACTGAAGACGGTGGGGGTCAGAAAGCCCAACCATTAACATTCAGGGTCACGGCACCAATCAATTGGCCAATTAATACTGTCAGAAAATTAGAAAAACGCCAAATGGACAGAGATGCCAAACTCAGAGGGAGGATGTCTAGGAGATTAGAGGTTTTAGTGGTTGCAGGCCAGGGTCAGGGAGGTCATGGCGGAGGTGGAGGGGAGGTTAAGTATGAGAATGTGGCCAGCTTGCTTGGATGGGTGGAGCAGCACTTCCCTAGCACTATCTTTCTTTAGTCACCTGTCTCTGACCGCTTGTTTTGCTTGCTACAGCATGAACCTTCATCAATTGTAGGTCCAATACCTAAATAGATCTGAAATAGATTTCTGGAAGAAAGGGAAGTAGCTTCCTTATACTGTTGTCAGGTTTAATCACCAATAGCGCACCATTCATCAAACACAAGAGGTAAAAGTAATTCTTAGCAAAATGCTGGTAAATATTGGCTCATCTTTACCTTTGGTAGAGACAACTTTTTTAAATTTACCAATGCAATAATAGGTTTTATAGTCTAACAAAACGTAATTGTGGTGCTGCACCCAGTTGTATGTTTTTGTATCAAAGCATACAGCATGATAAGCACTGTTAATACTGATGAATCTGATGAACTGCAGCTCATGCATTAATGGAGTGAATAAGCATTTCATACTATTCCGATAAGATATCAAAAGTATTGTATAGACTACTGTTCAAAATGTTCAAATTCAAAACATTGACTTTTTTCTAAAAAAGTAAATGTTCAAATAAACATTAAATTATTCAACTCAAGAATAACACTTTTTGCCAATAAGGCTATTATATAGTATACATTTTATGATAAAAAATTGGTGAATTTAAATACTACAGGGTCAGGAGCAAACAGCACACCATCACTGACCCCAATCTTGCTTTAGTGTTGCAGTACACATTCCTAATACCTAAAATCCTAATACCTTTGACTAAAAGCTTGGCTGTTGACACCAAACTGCCGGCACTAAACGTGACTGTGCCAGAGTCGTCTGGGGCCAGGTTTTTTAAGGTGAGGGTGTGGATGTAGCCAGGACACAGCCCTATCGCAGTGAAGGGGCTGTGGTCCAGCTGTGTGCCATCCAGCCACCACTGCACCTTACCGGCCGCCCTACCGGACAGCTGGCAGGAGAAGGTGGCCCACTCCCCAACAAACACGTCAGTCGACTTAAGACCAGACACAATGTAGGCCTCTTTTACTGTAGAGTGAAAGACACACACACACACACACACACACACGTGAACACTCGTATCCATTTTGGATGTAAATGCCCTTGTTGGTCTGTGTGCAATTCAAAATCAATTAAGAGCAGAGTTCTAAAGCTTTACCATGTAGATTATGTTAAATAGTAGCATCTCATCTCTGTATTTGTTGTATACAGAAATGTTACAAAGCAAAATTACACCATACTACATCCTCAGTTGTGACTTAGTGTTATATAGTCCATGGATGGATGGATGGATGGATGGGTTATATAGTTTTTAAAGAGATCTGTTTCTTAAACTCAATTAACCTGATTCTATTACATGTTAAAATGATTAACACCATATGATTTTCTTATATGATCTTACGCTACACTATGAGAGATCGATTAACAAACGCCATGGCAGCCAGAATCTTGGCAGTTACACCCATGACAGCTTAGAAGTGAATTCAGGGAGTGGGAGATGCAGAGACACTGATCGCCGGCTCGGATACCTTGCACTGCCAAAGACGCCGTGGTCAGCTGGTCTCCCGCGTCACATGTGTAGTAGCCGCTGTCTTCCGCCTCTAGGCTCCGTATGCAAAGCTCGCGAACGCACCCTTCCTGCCTCATCTCATACTTCATGCAGGGCTGGAGGACAGAGCCTCCTTTCCTCCACTCGACGGCCACGCCCGGCTTCGACACCTCGACGCTCAGCGTGATATCGTCCCCCTCTTCGGCCTGCTGGCTCTTCAGCTCTTTCTTGAAGAACACCGGCGCACCTGGTCAGAACGTAGGATAGAACAGAACGTGGCATCAGAGGCAGACAGGAGGACGTCAAGAAAGACAAATTGGATGATGGGAGGTGAAAGATGGTGATGGTTGGTGATCTGGGGTGAATGGGGATGGAAGGAAGCGGCAAATTCAAGAGTTGTTCCAACAGGGGGTGATTCTACTTCCTGTCTTGAATCAAAGGGTTGATCTGATTGGCGGACATCGTTCTTTACCTTCCACGGTCAGGGTAACGTCACAGCATGCGTCTCCCGTGTTGCAGGAGTATGTCCCCGAGTCCTCGGGGACCAGGTTGTGGATTCGAAGCTGTTCGGACATCCCATTCTTCCTCAGGTCATACTTGAAATCTGGTTTGATGGCCACGTTGTTCCTGGTCCATGTAATGGTGGCCTTGGGGTCGGAAATGGTGCAAGCCAGGGTGACGGTTTCACCTTCTAGGGCCACAGTGTTGTGTGGCTTCTCTATTATTAGCACTGCGGATGGGAAACCCAAGGCTACCTTCAGTGTGTGTTACTTTTTGTGTCTTTGCTCATTTATCCTTTTTTTGTGTACATTATTTTATAAATATTAATGAACACAAGCGGTCTTGTGTATTACACCACATTTTATAACTGTGTTAGTCAAACAAATTAAAGACTTAATAGATTACATTATCTTGAGTTAATCACATGGTAACCAGAACAATGATCATCTATTGACCTTAAATTTCTAAAATCCTAAGATTAGATAAAAGTAGACAACTGTATTTTGTGTTATTGTTAGAAATGCGATGGCAGTTCTTCTCTATAGCAGCTGTTATGAAAATGAATGCCAGTAAATGAAACACATATGTAAAAGTTAGGATGGAGAAGACGATTTCCACTCGCCAAGGCAAAGCGCTTCGGTGGCAGAGTGAGTGCGGCGGGCTCAAGCACATCGGTAGCCACATCCTCTCCTTTACCTTTGGCTTTTTCCTCCACCAGGAGAGAGGCCACCGTCCTCGCCTCCCCCACCACGAACGCCACATCCCCCGATTCGTCCGTGGTCACCATCTTCAGGGACAGACGGTGGACTCTGCCCTGGCTGGTCATTTCGTTCAGATCGTTATTTTGGAGTTGGTTGTCCGCCAGCCACCATTCTCCGTTAGTCACCCCCGAGTGGGAGAGCTCCACCTCAAACACGGCGTCTTGCCCGATCGTCACGGTGACATCACAGAGTTCTCGGGTGATGCGCACGCACTCTGAGGGCGAACGGGGTTGGTGTGAATTCAATGTCAGCGATCGGGTTTGGGAGTGGCCTAAAGGTTGTTGCAAAGAGTATACATCCTCCGCCGTAAATTAACTACCGTCTAAACTATCAAAATGTCTTTATTAGTTAGTGAATGTCTCAGGTGGGATCTGGAGACATTGTTCATTATTTATTCAGTCAAAAATAATTGAAAGATATCTTAGCATGATCAAATCGCATTAAAATACTGGCATTATCAAACAGCAGTTACCGATACTTACTAATTACTAACACTAAAACAAAAACTATTTAGTGGCCCTAAACTCCTAAGCTATGAACTAGAAGAAAGAAGATCCCAGGCCAAAGACTTTATCCACAACACTTGACAAGAAAAGAAGAAGCAGAAGAAGAAGAAGAAGATCATCTCAGGTTGTCTTGGTTACCTTTCACAGTCAGGGTAGCGGTGGTCTGCTTGTCGCCCGTGTCGCAGGTGTACTCCCCGGAGTCGTCCGCCCTCAGCTTGCTGACCACCAGGACGCAAGTGGAGCCCTGTCGCTCTATGGAGTACTTGTGCCCGTCAGTGAGCAGCAGGGAGCCCTTCCTCCAGGTCACCTTGCCCACGGTGCTTGACGTCTCACAGGTCAGGACGGCCTTGTCTCCCTCCACGGCCTCCAGGCTCTCCAGCTCCTTCTTGAAGACCACAGGAGCCGCTGCCAAAGACAACACTGTGAGCTGTGTTACTGCAGATCCTATGTCGAGGTGTGGTTCACAAGGGTAGCTCGTCAGAATCCACATAGCGTGTATTAATAACTAGGGCACAGAATTAGCACTAGCTTGGTGAAATATGCAAGCGTCTGGAAGATTTTCTTTACTCACAAGACAAAAAAAAAAAAAGGTAATCGATTGAGTGGCTGGTCAAATTTGAACATTCACTAGCCATTTGGCTGGTGGACAAAAAAGTTAATTTTGCACCCTGTTAATAATTAAAATTAAGATAATTTAAAAAGAGAGTTTTGAGTTTTTATATGCATCTTTTCAATGCAATCACATTGAGAAATACTTGTACAATGCAAAAACACTTGTGAAAAGCATGTCAAATTATGCGTTTCCCCATCCACTTATACTTCATCCTGAATTGCTGACTGTTTGTACCTTTACCTTACCAATTACTAAAAGGATGTGTAAATCATATAGTAACGACAGATGTTCACATAGATATGTAAAACAATGCTACATCAATTCAATCTCTTATTTTATGAAGCCCCGCTTATGACTTTGCATTTTATATTCTAGGAAAGACATTGTAATGTTGATCAACATGAAAAATGCTTAAGAAACCCTTGATCAACATAACACATATTACAGACACATAAAACATAGACATAGATATTAATAATGTGTAGATATGGACTCCACAGTAAAGCACACAGAGGAAAGCCTTGAGTTGATGAAGAGGTAGAAATGTGGACACCATGGACATTTACAAACGAAAAGTGAGAGTGATAAATACGATCACCACAAAACAGAGATCCATCCTCGAAGCCAGCAGTAACACTCCCGCAAATGTAACTTATTTGGCACAAAGGAACTACTTCCAGTACTGGATGGCTTGACGGTTGCTCTGTCTTACCTTTTACCGTCAGGGAGGCGGTGGAAGTGTGGTTACCCACGGAGAACGTGATGGTGCCCGAGTCGGCCTTGGTGACACCTCTGAGGGTGAGGCTGTGCACCCGGTCTTCACAGCGGATCACGTTCATCTCATTGTTCTGCAGTGGAACGTCCTGGAGCTTCCAGTGGGCCAGCGGTGCCTCCGGGTGCGAGACCACACACTCGAAGTGGACGTCGTCCCCGTCGCGCACAACGCAGCTCTCCAAAAACTTCACTATGGTGACCTCGACCGCTGTCCAACGAAATGATTCGAGAGGTGAGAGTTATGTTGTGTCTCTCGGGTGAAATGATCACGTGCTTAACGAGCGAGGGAAAGTGTATTTAATGATGTTTATTGTAACACAGTTATAGATAGTAGATTGACAATAATTAGTTTGTGTTAATGGATTCTAAAGGTGTGTAAAAGTTCACCATTTCCTCAAAAGAGTTGAATTAGATATGAGAAGGGCAAAAAAGGAAGCAAGGAAAGGTAGAAAAAAGGGAATGGGCATTAAGGAAGGTCCCCAGGTGTGCAGTTAGTGCATCTCATTAGGGTTGTGTTGATCAAGTAGTAAAAAGGAAAAGCAAGGAATGGCACAGTACAGACTGAAAGAAGTGAGTCCAAAGGAATGTGGCAGTGGTGGTGATGGTGACAGGAAGTTGGATAAATGCATTCAAGAAGAAAGAGGAAGATGGTGACATCCTGGCGACACAAAAACATCCTACCCTGTACTGTGAGGACAGCACGTGTCTTGTGGCTGCCCGTGTCGCAGGTGTACTCCCCCGAGTCCGCTCGCTGGAGCTTATAGATGAGCAGCTCTGCTACCGTCCCTTCCCTCCTCAGCTGGTGCTTATTGCTGGGCTCCAGCACCAGGTCTCCATGCCTCCAGACCACGCCGGCTCCCGGCTTGGTAGTCTCACAGCGGAAGACGGCCGTCTGCCCGGCCTCCGTCTCTAGGTCGACCAGCTGGGATTTGAATAGGACCGGCTGAGCTACAAGGGTAAAACAAAACAAAAAACAGGAGAAGGCAAAGAGAAGGGGGAAGTGAGGAGAAGCAAGACCAATTCACTTTGTTATCCGCGCTCCCTGCAGAAGAACACGGTGACTTATGAAGAAAAGTTTTGTTATGAGCATACCCTTCACGACTAGCTTTGCGGTGCTTCGGCTGTCCCCGCTGTCGCATGTATAGTTACCAGAATCCTCCGGGTCTACATCGTGGATAACAAGTGTGGCACTGTGGCCTGTCTGACTGATATCGTATTTAGCACAGGGACAAAGACACAGCTCTCCCTTTTTCCACTCCAAAGGAACTCCGGGCTTAGAAAGCACACAGTGCAGGGCAACATCGTGCCCCTCCTCTGCCACTTGACTCTCAAGCTCTTCGGTGAAAACAACCGGGAGGGCTGACAAAGGAAAGGAAAATAATCAGTGATAGACACTCTTCCTATGCAACCTTGATTGTAGACACAGCAGACAAGGAGGAGATGAAAGTGGAAAGACACGAACGATATGGTTGGTGAATGGAACACAAGATGGTAAGGAAAGCAAGAAGGTCCATTAAATGGTGAAACGGTGGCCACATCCTACCATTGACTTTAAGCGAGGCGAAGCTTTCCGCGTCGCCTGAAAAGCACGAGTAGCTCCCTGTGTCAATGTGTTTCAAATCCAGGATGTGCAGCTCGTGAGCGCATCCCGTTTTTGTCATGTGGTATTTTTCTCCAGACTTGAGGGTTTGCGTTCCTTTCCTCCACTCCACGGGAGCTTGGGGTTTAGAGAGCTCACAGTGCAGAGTAACACTGCCTTCCTCCACAGCCTCCTTACTCTCCAGCTCTCGAGTGAAGAGGACTGGAAGAGCTAAGGATTGAAGAGGTTAGATAAGAGCAAGGCTAACAGGAGTGTTAGCTGCGGGTTGAGGCATTTGATAAGAGTTAGGACTAAAAACAAACAAAACAAAAAATGTGTCAGACAATGTATTAGTCTTTTATGATTATGATGACATTAAAACAATGCTCAGACTCAAACACACAGACACAGAAACACACACTGCAATTGCATCTATCCCCAAAAACCTGAAAAAAACACTGCTACTTGTATTTTAATTTAAGTTAATCCTACTCCAAATAGGAAGCTTATCAATGGGGAATATTTTTTCAGAACTATAGCAGCCAAAATGTTTCGTTTTAAAAAGCAAATGGAGCCCGTATCAACATTAAATCCTCAATGTTGGCAGCTAGTAACTGGATCTGTGCACACACACTCATTGCATTATCATCCTATCCTATGACCCAACCAGCCCTTTGTGGTCCGCTAATGAACAACATCTCACCTTGTTTCCAACTCAGATATAATTCATGCATGGTTCCTTGACGGTGGAATGCTCTATGGCCAGCACCATACCATCTCAAGAATCCCTTAAACCCTTCAGAAAAGCCTCTGAATCTGGTTGTTTTGAGGGACTCGTTAGTGCAGCGCTGTAGTTGCTCCAACATTGCTTGTATGCTACACACCAGCCTACACACAAATCCACAACATCTAACAGAGTCTGCCTTTTGAAAAAATGTTTTCTCTTGATGAAACCAAATATGAATAAACCAAAACCTAATGAATACCTCTGGTCAACAGGTTGACAAAACGCAAGGTATGGCATACCAAGCCACCATTGTTGATAGTATTCTCAATTCATAGCTTCTGGGGAACTTCTAC
>JAOPJH010000131.1:2722161-2742069 GCA_027122575.1 Merluccius polylepis | reverse complement strand
ACAGTGTTAACCTTAACTACTTTCAGGAGGTAGGTAAGAAAGGTAAAAAGCCCAAATGAAATGTTAAAAACACTAGTCCCTCCATACCTCTATCTCCAGATGATTCATCTCTCTTTTGTGTTTCAGTGTAAGTCTTCATAGTGGTTGTGGTCGCTACCATCACATCTTTCAACATTACATGAAAATGAACGTCACTAATAGAGACCATATAACGAGTGTCACAATCAAGACCAAAGCGTGTACAGCAGATAGCCACCAAAATAAGCTTTTCTTATCAAACTATTACACAAAGGAACATCCAAAAAGTCCAATATCACAAATACGGACAAAACACTCAAATGTTCAACATAGAATTGCAGCAAAGGACAACACTAAAGCAAACATACTCCACTAGACAATGAAAGCATCTTTAAAATAATTAATCAGTTAGCAACTGATCAATAGTCTCTGCTTGCAAGTTATTCAAATCATAGTTTCAACACAGATTATTATAGCAATGTTATGAAGCTTGTAAAGCAACATGTATTTAAAAGCCACCATGACTGACAAAAAAATAGTCTAGCACAAACAAGCTGCACTCAAATAAGTAGCATGACATATAACTGCTGTACCGGACAACAAGGACAGCTGACACTAACGCTTAATAGCACGGGAACAAGAGAAGCTCACAGCAACAAAAAGTACTCAGGACACGCAACATCTCAGTATACCTTCTGCTGCTGCTCTGCTGCCCTGAGTCCTGGAGTCTTGATAGGTGGAAACTTCAGCAGAAGACTTCACAGCTGTGTTGAAACACAGTGTTAACCTTAACTACTTTCAGGAGGTAGGTAAGAAAGGTAAAAAGCCCAAATGAAATGTTAAAAACACTAGTGCCTCCATACCTCTATCTCCAGCTGATTCAGCTCTCTTTTGTGTTTCAGTGTAAGTCTTCATAGTGGTTGTGGTCGCTACATTCACATCTTTCAACATTACATGAGAATAAAAGTCACTCATACAGAAAATACAATCAGGACCACACAGCAAGTGTCACAAACAACACCAAAGCACGTGGAGCAGATAGCCACCAAAATGAGCAAAGCTTTTCTTAAACTATACTCCAAAAACTCCAAAGAATCCACCAGACAATGGCAATTTCCTTACCTAATTAATCAGTTTAGCAACTGCTCATTAATCTCTGTTCTTTCTTTTGTTATTTAAATAATGTTTAGAACACAGATTAACACCTATAAAAGGGGTTCTCAACCTTTTTTGACCCGCCTATTTTAAGGTCTTACATTTTTGGCGAGCCCAATACATACAGAATACTACTACTAATAATAATACAAACAAATGTTATTCTGCCATACATGCTTCTTTTAAGCTGCAGACCTCAGGAGCCACGGATTGTGGGACTGTGGGTCCTGTCCAGGGACTGTGGGCCCATCCTGGGACCGTTCCTCATCCTCCTGAGGTCCTCCCGAATCCAACCCTTAAACCAAGATCTAAAAACTAACCCCAAAACCAAAGCCTAACCCTAAAACCAAACAAAGTCAGAAATCTCCCAAGACCCCATCTGCGTGACCCTAAGGTTGAGAAGCCCTGACCAATAGCCACGAGCCAACAGACAACGAGAACAACACAGCTGCTCTCACAGTGCTCACAGCTGTAACTCCTTACCAACACTTTCAGATTTGGATTCTAGTATATGGAGCCTCTGGGCCTGCTGGGTAGGGATCTCTTCAGTAGTTGAAAGTCTAACAACTGTAAAATTAAGTGACAGATCAGAAATCCTTCATCTCAATGACATAAGGAATCTGAACTAACATTGTACAACATCTTGAGGAAGAGCAAGTGAATGAAGATGCTGTTTCCATATGAACACCCGGTTGCTTGGTGAACATATCAACTCTTTACCTTCGACTGTCTCGTTTACTTCCTGCCGCTTGAACTGTTCTTTGGAGACTACTGAGGTACCAGTCCACATAGCTGCAATACAAATAAGATGTCAACAAATGGAGAGAACAGACGAATGGAGGATCCATTCATGGATAAGGTCCAACCTGAGTTCATACCTCCTTCTCCTTCCACTTTGGTCACATGAAGGGTCTGCTTGTGGACTGCTGCCGGAGTCAAAAGCTTAGTGTTTATTACAATGTACACAATTGAGGTGTTGTTAGAATACTATACCAAAAGAAATGTGTTATAAATACGTTTGCTGAAAATCATTTCAAGGATTTCAAGTGAGAACAAAAGGTGCCAACCGATAAAGCAGCTGCAAAATGCACAGCCCTCAGCCATAAGTTAAACTCCAAACACACCAGCCTACACACCAAATATCAAACATCCACACCAATAAAACACTGTTGCCAGGGATCATCAGACAGTATATGTATGCTATTAACTCCAAGCAAAAGCAAACAGCAATTTAAGAAATAAGCAGCACATCATAGAACTATTCTAAGTACCTTCCATCTCTACAGACCATTACAGTCAGCTGCCTTGTGCGATGCAATATTAGGGGGAAAAAACCTGAGATGGGGATCACTCAGACAGAAGTACTACATTGCCACAAAATGTGCAACTTAACATTTGGGAAACAGAAAGCTACGGCAATGCTAGAGAGCACATCAGTATTAACTGTGCCAGATGATATTTTAGCAGCTGAGAATAAATAGGAATAACAAAGAAGCCCTTTATTAACAGGAAGCAGCAAGCCAGCAGTAAAGCTGGAAAACAAACAACTGCATCTTCCACTTGATACCTTCTAGACTTTGTTGGGCAGCCTCAATCTTGGCCGCTGCTTTCATAGAAGAAGCGACTGATAGTTGTGATGAGGACTTTGCAGCTGTGGTGGATTATAATTGTAAAATGTGAATTATTATCATAATTGTAAAATGTCACATCTTAAATCTACCAGTGTATATTAATAACTAAGTAACAACATATTGTAGGCCATATTCCCACCTGGCAAATTAATACAAAAGCAGTAAGACACCCTGGATCAGGGTTGACCTTTTATATGACAAGGCATAAGATAACACCCAAAATACACACATAAACGCACACATGTGCACACACACAAAAATAAATACAAAATGACAGAAAGCACATAAAGACAACGTGACAGGACATTTCACAAGTGATTGGATGTGGTACAGACACGTTAAATGAGATGTTAGAATAGAATATATTCATTAAGAGCAATACATTTAAAAAATATTAATCTAATATATTTTTTATTTCCCTGACCAAAAACACATTGTGAAAATATGTTCCTACCCTTGATGTTGACGCTAGCTGAGGTCTTCTGCTCTCCACACACACAGCTATAGTCTCCACTGTCTTCTGGCACCACGTTGCTGATCAGGAGTTCGTTCACTGAGGCTTTCTGCTTCATCTGGTACTTTTCCCCAGACTTGAGGACCTTTGTTCCTTTCCTCCATTCCACAGAAACCCCAGCTTTAGAGAGCTCACAATGCAGAGTAACACTGCTTTCCTCCTCAGCTTCTTGGCTTTGTAACTTCTGGGTGAAGACCGCTGGTTTGGCTGGGGAGTGATGAGTCAGGTGTTGGTTAGAAATATATATACAATGTAAAATACAGATCTATACTCAATCACAAGCTGGTCGATACTATTATAGGACACATGGAGATTGAATCCAAAACAGTGATCCAAACATATATGACACTAAAACATGCAACGCACAAACCAGGACAGTGGAGATTAACCTCAAGTATAAAGTGTGGTTACATAAAGAATCAATAAGCATGCATTTGAAACACACATCGGAAATGACAACGACATGAAACTACAGAAAATACATATTTTTTAAACAACACCAACAAAACACATCAACATTGTACAAACCGATATCATGGCACAGATTGTCATCCACATGTGATTTAAGTAGCTGACATTTGGTTTTAAAACTTGACAGTCTAATGAGTGTTAACAATTTGTAAAATAGCAAACACTTGTTTCCATCCAAAATCAAATTAATACATTATAAACTGCATCTCCAATGAAGAACTCTTGATGCCATCCTCCTACCCTTGATGTTGACGCTAGCTGAGGTCTTCTGCTCTCCACACACACAGCTGTAGTCTCCACTGTCTTCTGGCACAACGTTGCCAATCAGGAGTTCATTCACTGAGGCTTTCTGCTTCATCTGGTACTTTTCTCCAGACTTGAGGATCTTTGTTCCTTTCCTCCATTCCACAGGAACTCCAGCTTTAGAGAGCTCACAGTGCAGAGTAACACTGCTTTCCTCTTCAGCTTCTTGGCTTTTCAACTTCTGGGTGAAGACCGCTGGTTTGGCTGAGGAGTGATAAGTTATTTGATAACCATGGTTAGATCTAACATCATTAAAGACTAACAAATATTTTAACTCAAACAACAAAGTTAGTACAAAGTCAACTGTACCAGCTGACCACAGTTTGCAACATTACATACAATACAAATTTGGAATTACAAGTCTTGGCATAGAAATAAACATAAAACTCAGCAAATTCTCTAAAGATAGATAGTAGGCTTGGCATGATTTAAGTTGCTAATGATGGCTTTTTAACAATGTGACAATCAATCTTGATAATCCCCAAATTCTAGTATCAAACTTTGGTTCCACTCAAAACTGAAGGATCAAATCTTCAACGGCATCTCCATTGAGGAACCCTTGAAGCAATCTTCCTACCCTTAATGTTGACACTCGCGGAGGTCTTCTGCTCTCCACACACACAGCTGTAGTCTCCACTGTCTTCTGGCACCACGTTGCTGATCAGGAGTTCATTCACTGAGGCGTTCTGCTTCATCTGGTACTTTTCTCCAGACTTGAGGACCTTTGTTCCTTTCCTCCATTCCACAGGAACCCCAGCTTTAGAGAGCTCACAGTGCAGAGTAGCACTGCTTTCTTCTTCAGCTTCTTGGTTTTCCAACTTCTGGGTGAAGGTTGCTGGTAATGCTGTATAATCAACGTTTAGAATAAGAGGTGAAACCTTTTGTTCACGAAATGGAATGGACATTTGTACCCTCATACCAATCCTCTGAAGAAGGAAATTAGTTATTCTCCGATTGGTATTGATGCATATGTCCAAAATATATACTTGCTTTTTAATTGCTTGCTTTAAAACTATAAGAAATACATATAGCACAGTTCACTATAATTTGACAAATACCCCTACCCTCGACTCTGACAGTTGCAGATGTAGTTTGGTCTCCACACACACAGGAATATTCTCCACTATCTTCCTCCTTTAAGTGTGTCACCTTCAGCTCGCAGGAGGTTTTTCTCTGCTTCATCTCATACTTAACTCCAGCTTGGAGAATTTCAGAACCTTTCTTCCACAGAACCTCAGCCCTAGGCTTTGATAACACACATCCGAGGGTGACACTCTCCCCCTCCTTCATATGCTGGTTCTTCAGCTGCTCTTTAAAAATGGCAGGCAGGGCTGGAGATAAATAAAGACAACTCCATTAACTGGAATGGGACATTGATCACGTGCTTTGATGAAGAAGACAAGATGATGATGGGATGAATGGCTGATTGACATGATGAAAATGATTTGACACGATGCAGTTTTCCTACAAGAGCTTTTGTAATATGCATGATTCCAGCTGATCAAACAAGACTGCTGTTGCTGTAATGAATTGTAATGAAGTTTAAATCCCCAGTGCACTGAATCAAAACCAAACTGAAACATTTAGATAATTTGTTCAGGCAGCAATCAGTGCCTCCACGACATTACAATATGAAACATGAGGTCTGTGGAACATCCACACAGTGGTGTACAATGCAGTTTCTTTTCATAATAATAATAATAATCCAAATCATCCGCCATGCAAACCAAGAGACACGGAAAGTGATGACCATACACAACCATAGGAATACGCACAATGCAAAACCTCCCAAAACAGCACGAGTTACATTAACACAAAACACAGCTGCAATGACACTAAAATAGCACATCTGACAAGAAAGACAACAATCAGTTTCACTCACTTTCCTTGCAGAATAATTCAACTCAAAGCAATCATAAATGACATACTCTGTAATGACATCACAATTTCAAGCAATTGCAAAAGAAGAATACCAATATGTAAATGCGGTCAGTCTTGCCAAGGTTGTGTGCAAGGTCTCATGTAATGAATAAATGCTCATATCACCCAACGGAACCCAACAGAACCAACAGTATGAACCAAAACAGAATATCATGCTCTTGCTCCTACCTTTGACGATGACTGTTGCCGTGCTCTTAGCGGTAACCACGTCACAGGTGTAGGTCTCACTGTCTTGTTCCTCCAGCTGTCTGATGGTGAGGGTCAGGATGCCTTCCTTCTTGGACATATCATAGTGAGGTCCAGACCTGAGCTCTGTGCTGCCCTTATACCAAGTCACCTTAGTGGGGCTTTGTGCTGTCTGACACTGCAGGGTAATGGTGCCCTCCTCTTCAGCTTCACAGTCCTTTAGAGCTCTGGTGAATGTATGGACTGGTTCTGTGAAATTATTGTAATAAATATTTTTCATGTAAATATTAACTAAATGTGGAAATATGTACCAATTCTTATTTTGGGTTGGTTTAGAGTCACATATTGTCCATATGTATTCAAGCATATACTGTGTATTGAGTACTGTTAAAGTAATGTATTCAAAGGTGTTTTCATATCTTATACTTATCTATATATCTTATACAGTGCAATTTCCTACTGTGGATGATTACCACAGTACCACAATCGTATAAGATTAATCATTTCAGTCAGTACTACCTTTTATCTCCAATTTGGCCTTTGTGGTTGCTCCACCAACAACCTCACAGCTGTACTCTCCTGAGTCCTGTGCAGTGACACCATGGATGATCATTGTCCTGACCCGTTCCTCGTGGATGAGTTCATACTTGTGGCTCTTTCGGATGCCCTTCCCCTCTTTGGCCCAATTCACGGTGGCACTAACCTGTGTTACCTCACAGGCAAACAGGGCATCTTCCCCTGCACTGACGCTTACATCCTGTAGTTCCTTTGACAAAGACTGAGCTTTACCTGCAAAAAATAATAACATTTTGAAAACAGGATTCATTCTAACCCTTACCCTTATCACACCATTCTCACCTATAATCTCAAGTCTATAGTAAACAAGACAAAATCTTTTAATTTTAAAATGTTTTAGTTTGCAGGACTTACCTTCAATTACTAATGTAGTTTTGGAGTTCAGCTCTTTAATGCTGAAGACCACTTCCCCAGCATCAGCAGGAGTGACGTCTCTGATGGTCAACATGTACTTGCGTCCTTTACTGGAAACTCTGAAGCGTCCTCCGTTCGTAACCGCTGTTCCATTGAGGGTCCAAGAGCAAGTGTCTGTGCTCTCCCGAGATAAGATGCATTCGAAGCTGCAAGATTCTCCCTCATTGACCTCCACTGACTTCAGATACTTGGTGATACCAATGGCTATTTCTAAATCCAGATTTGAGGATGGAAGAGTTCAGAAGGGTTCATAAGGGTGCGTTCAAATGTCTTATCACAGTGTTTTCACTTTTATACGTTGTGTACTGAGAAATGATAATGCCCTCTTGGAATGCGATGTATTGTACATGTCTCTGTGAGGTTGTGTTATTGTGTGCATGGGCGACAAACCCAGTTCCCCCGTTGGGAATAAATAAAGTGTATCTAAACTAATCTAATCTATTCTATCTATTAGTAAAACAAATGGCATAGACATCCACAATCTCACTATGTGGTTAAACGATACCTACCTCTTACAGTGACCTTTGACTTGGACACCTCAGTTCCAAGGTCGCAGCTGTACTCTCCGGCATCCTCCTTGGTGACGTCCTTTATGATCAGTCCCAGGGATTTGCCGGTGTGTAGAAGCTCATACTTAGGGCCGGCCTTCAATACAGCTCCATCCTTCCTCCACGTTGGGGACACCCTGGGCTTGCAGGCCTCGCAGGCCAGAGTAATCATGCCTTTCTCCTCTCCGACGACGTCATCCAGCGACTTGAGGAACACTGCCCGTTTCTCTGTAGGGTATTAGAAGTTAAACCTGCACTATGTAACTTTTCCACAGCAGTTATTTACTCCATTAAAAAAATACGAAGAATAAAACATGGCCATCCACGAGTCATTCCATCCAGGTAATTTTTCTCTATAAACTGAAAAAACCCTGAAAATCGACAGTACAGCCATCATGTGGTTCTCACCTTTGACCTTTAGTGTTGCGGACTCTTTGACCTTACGGACTTGAATGCTGATCGTGCCACCGTCCTGTGGAGCCAGGTTCTTGAGTGTGAGCTTGTGCGCTTTTCCCTCGTGGGTGATGGTGTTGACCTCATTGGTGCACAGCAGCTTGTCATTCAGCAGCCACTGCAGCTCTTCGTCTGCGTAGTTGATCTCACAGGTAAATGTGGCATCGCTGTCTTCATCGACCTCGGTGTCAGCTAAGTGCTGGGTGATCTTAATGTCACGTACTAGAATGTCAAGAGAGAGGGGGACAATAGTTGCTGTTGTTCTCATCTCATGAGTTAACTTCAAATATCATTTTTTAAAGGGGCAGTGAACCCAAAATTATAACAGTCATTGTAACACTCATACACAACAACGGTACTAGCTTAAAAAAAGTATCACAAAGTTGTCGTGGGTCATAACCATGGGGATAACACATCCCCCTCCTTCTTAGAATCTTAGAATTCTTCTTAGAATTCTTCGAATCCTTAGCCGAAACGCTTTTTTTGTTTTTTAATCTCAGTGTTTGAAATCGAGCTGAAACAGGGGGTTCACTTTACTTTAATATATAATTTATCTTGTGTGTAACATTGGATTCATACCTTCCACAATAAGTAAGCCTTTGGTCTTGGCAGGTCCAGACTGACAGCAGTATTCTCCACTGTCCTCCCCAGTCAGATTCCGAATGGTCAGCTGAGCCTTTGAAGCATCTTGCCTGATGCTAAACTTGTCTGATGCTGCCAGTAACGTTTCCCCTTTGAACCAGTTCACCTCTTTGGGTGAGGCAGAGAACTTGCAGCTCAGTACAGCCGAGCCTTTTTCCTTCGCTTTCACCTCGTTGATGGGCACCACCACCTCCAGGGGGCGCTCTATATAGGAACAGTAACAATGGTTGATTCAACTAAATCATAGCTTATGCATATTGACAATTGTTTTATTATGCTTCATAAGTAATAGCTTTAACTTTGTTTTACCTTTGACACTGAGTTGGGTCAAGGATTTACTCTTGCCAGCAGTGAACTGCACGGGTCCCGTCATTGATGCTTTGGTCTTTTTAAAGGTGAGACGATGCAAAGTGCCTTCTTTCTCCATTTCAACATCATTGCTCTCCTGCACAGCTACTCCACTCAGTGTCCACATCGGAGGCTTCACCAGCTCCATGCTGATTTCCACTTCGAAGACAGCAGCGAAGGGCTCAGTCACTTCGACTGCACTCAACTCTCGAACAATGCTGATGGCCTGCTCTGTTTGGGCCAGGAAGAGGAAAAGTGCATCTTGGTTTGAAGGTTCTGTACAGCTCATTGATGTAATTGATAAAACAAAAAAACAAAATAGCTGTGTATATTAACTTTTTTTTTTAAAGTGTCATGGCAAAGAAAAAGTAATTTTAGATTGCTTTTCCTTTAAACATGAGAACTACACAGTAGAAAAACATAGATACAGCAGATGTCAGACTGACAGACAGACATACATACAGACAGACAGACATACAGACAGACAGACAGACAGACAGACAGACAGACAGACAGACAGACATCTCATTGTTTAGTGGTTTGATGGCATGAAGTTTCTTTTATGAACTTCAGTAAAGGTCGTCATGATATCTATACGGTCATCATATCATTAGAATGTATTTGACCATATGAATACATAGGAGGCAAACTGCAGCATAGCTACCATAGTTCCCACATGTCTTCCATCCGTTTACCTTCCACCAGCAGCTTACAGGAGGTCTTGTCATCAATGGCATCACAGGTGTACGTGTCTTCATCATCGGAGCACACATCGTTGATGGTGAGTTTTCGGTAAACATCTTCGCCTCTGATCTCGTATTTCTTGCCGGTTGTGATTTCCGTTTTGTTCTTGTACCAGCTGACCCTGGCGCTGGCGCGGGACACCTGACACTCCATATGACCACGATGCTTGTGCATCGCAATCTTATCTCGGAGTCTCTTCACAAACTTCACGGGCAGCTCTAGAGCGATAACAAATCCCTCATCAGTGATCAATGCTACCATATACGGCACAAGGGAATATAAAAGCCTACCGCCATGCCCATGGCCAAAGTCCTTTTCTTACCTCCCAAATTAACGCTTAGCCTTTCCTTGGGGTTTTAAAGGAGACTCATACTTTAAGAGCCATTGACAGCAAACTAAATCAATCAAATCTGGAGCAAGCAAACAATATACAATACAGTTCACTGCAAGAGACTGCAATACAGCTCACTGCAAGATACCCTCCACATAAGACAGAATAAGTCTGACCAAAGGCCTTCATATCTGACCAATCGTTATCACAAGCCAAGCACCCATTTTACTGATAGGTTGGGTTCAGGTTATAAGTTTCACAGAAGCCATAGGTGTTCACACACTATTACATATACTGTAGACACTATTTCACTGTTTTGGATCGGTTTCAATACCATGCAAACAACTTCCGGCAAATGACAGGAATAGACCCTATCTATAGAAGACTTGGACCCTGGCCAGGTCTCCATCACATCCATCATGTAACGACAAGTTGAAATACAACCACATGTTGCAGTAGAAACCTAACCCCTAGCTACTACCCCTCCTCTAGTTGATGACTACCCCTGACTCAGATCCTGTCTTCTCCATAGCACCAACCATAGCACCACCTAAACTTAAGTCATGGAACATAGACTTCACAGCGACTCCAAAAATATTGACAATTTGCTCGATTCGATTCTAAAAGTGAAAGCTGGAAGAAACTCCAACAAGCGAAACCAACATTGGCTGAGGCTAAAATTAACCTTTTATAAGCTATGTAAATCAAGCACCTAACAGCACTCCATGAAAACAATAATTTTAGAAATGTATGAGGAATATGAAGAACACGACAGTGAACCTTAATACAACAAAACTCCTACAGAGATTTGTTGTATTTGCCATCAAGTCTCAATGAGCCATTAAAGTCTGGTCATTTATTTAAAGGCAGGAAATAACTGGATTATTTTGATTGGCCAGTGTGACCACTAAAACCAGTCTAAGGTTCTGATAAATATACCTAAGCCTTCACTGAATTGAGATTTCTTTGTTTACTTTAAGTTTGGGCAATCCATTTACATCCTGCCTCTAAATTATTCCCGAACATGTGTATTACTTGCTGTTGACATAAAGCCACACTATATATTCCAGTCTTACCTTTCACTTTAAGTTTTGCACTTGAGGAGGCCTTCTCAGCTGTAAATTTAATCTCACCAACATCTTCTGTGGTCACAGATTTGAACAGGAGTACATAGGTTCTACCTATGGTAAAATGAAAATAAAAGCAGATGTATGTCTTATCCTACATATTTCCTATATCTCTTTGAATGAAGTACTGCAATATATCTCTTTGAATGAAGTACTGCAATGTATAACTTGCCATGACTCACCCTCTTGTCTCATTTTAACATTGTCCCCAACTTTGAGCTTGCTGCTTCCCTTGTACCACTGACAGTCCACCTCGTCGTGGGAGATTTCACAGACAAACGAGGCACTCTCCTTCTCCGTCACCTGCAGATCCTCCAGCTTCTTAACAATCTTAATGTCTCTGGCTGCAGGGACATACATGAATAAGTCACCTTTAGCACGTTTCTACTGTGTATATATTTGAACTGTGAACTCATACTCAAAGTAATTCCCTTTAACAATGTCATCAACTACATGAAAATTACCATGCACAGTGAGCTTGGCTGATGTGTTGTCATCTGTGGAGCGACAGATATAAGTGCCTTGGTCTTCTGTGCTACATTTGTGGATTAGCAGACTGCGCTTGTGGCCCGAGGAATGGATTCCCAGGTTCTTCCCTGGTTTTAGCTCTGTGTCACCCTGTGAGAAAGGTTGTACATTTCAGCATTCATTTTTGTACCGTAGTTTACTGTGATTTTAAATTATATTTTGACAGTTGAAACTGCACAGTAACTGTTGCACAGGGTATCTTCAAATATATATATATATATATATTCCTTACCTTAAACCACTTGACTTCTGCGTTTGTTCTGGAGACTTCGCACTCAAAGGTGACTTTATCTTTTTCGGGTGCACGGATATCCAAAATGGGTTTGGAGATCATGGCGGCAGGTTCTGTGGAGACAACCGTCATTGGTCAGCAAAAAAAAGAAAATCAGTTCAAGATATCAGTTCAACTGCTCAGTGCTGAATTTGGACCAAACCTTTGACAATTAATTTTCCGGATGTGTGGACCCCCTCTGCTTGGAATGCGATTGTTCCTGCGTCCTCCATCTTCAGTTGGGTGAGAGTGAGGGCATGCTTCTTCCCCAAAGCTGTGGTACGGCAGCTGGGCCCGGTCTTGACTTTGAGGCCATCCCTGGTCCAGGAGCCCTCGACATCAGCCTGGTTGAGCTCCACCTCCAGAGTTACTGTCTCTGTCTCCTGAGCACTGGTGTCCACCAGGCCTTTCACTATCAAAATCTTCCTCACTACACAGAGAGAAGACAAGGTGTTCATTAAGTAAACAAAAAGGTTTCATCTTGGTCTCGTGAATTTAAAGGACTCTAGTCTTTCACAGAGTGAAACTTGTGAGTGTACAGTGTTGGTGGTTAGTCATGTATGGCAGTTAGGACATGCAATTAGCCGTTAGTCTTACTCTCAACAGTGAGCTTGGCCTGGGTCTTGTCGTCGAGGGTTTCACAGGAGTAGAGGCCACGGTCAGTGCACGTCACACTCTTAAAGACCAGGCTCTGCTTGGCTCCAACCACCAGGAGCTCCATGTTGCCCACAGGCTGCAGCACCACACCATTCTTCATCCACCTGACCTCCTCCGAAGGCCTGCTGAGCTCCACCTCCATCCTCACCTCGTTCTGCTCCTCCACGGTCAGGTTCTCCAGCTTCTTCTTAATGGTCACAGGAACCTCTAGAATTGTAATGGTAAGATATAATCAGATGTCAAATCATAAGTTTTGATGGAAAACATTTCACTCCTGTTGAAAAGTTGTGCACTTTTTGCCGGTTCATACGTTGCACTTGCAGAGTGGCGTTGCAGCTCTTGCCCTCTGCGTCCACGCTGATTTCTCCGGCATCTTTCTGGGTGACGGCGGTGATCGTGAGGGAGTGACTGGTGCCGCCATGCTCAATCTTGTACTTTGGCCCAGCGGTGATGGGTATGTTGTTGCGGAACCATTTGACATTGACATCCGCTGGGGTGACGACACATTTAAAGATGGCGTCTTTTCCCTCCACCGATACGACGTTGTTTAGTTTAGCGGTTAGCCTCACTAGTCTGGGTGCTGAAGGAAAAAAGAAAAAGGTGCCATCAAATGAGCCATTGTACTTTAACTGCATACATTGTTATTTTATCGTTTAAAGTGAACCAAATGAATTAGTTACCCTTTGAGGTGACCTTAGTGGAGGTCTTGTCGTTTTTACATTCACAGCTGTATTCGCCCTCGTCTTCCTTGGTTACGGCGGTCACCGTAAGCACTCGCTTGGGGCCGTCTGTGCTGACAACAAACCGGCCGCCAGGCCTCATTTCCTTACCGCCATGGCGCCAGAGAACATCCCCAGTGGCTTGGTTTAGCTCACACATCAGACTCAGCATGCCGCCCAACTCCACCGTGACCGGCTTCAGCGGCACAACAAACTTCACCACTGACTCTGTAGGGAGAAAGTCATTTAGATGATGTAAGTATACATCAGATTATTATTAGATTATAGATTATTATTAAGATTACTCACTCGATTATTCGCTCGATTATTCACTAGATTATTCACTAATTAATCACTTGTTCATTCACTAGATTATTTGCTAGATTATTCACCAGATTATTCATTAGATTATTTTATAGATTATTCAATAGTTTATTCTCTAGATTATTCGCTAGATTATTCACTAGATTGTGGCTCACCTTTGACCTGGACCTTGAACTCTATTTTGTCATCGGCGGTGTGACAGGAATATGTTCCGCTGTCTTTGGACTCGGTGGATTTCACTACCAGCGTACGAGACAAGCCGACTTTCTTCATGTCATACTTGCTGCCCTCGTTGAGTTGCACTCCGTCCCTGAACCACGTGATGGAGGCGCTCTCTGAGGTCAGCTCAGCAGTCAAGACCACCTTCTCGCTCGCTTCAACACAAATGTCCTTATTCAACTTCTTCTGGAACTTTGCGGTAGTATCTAGTGATTTGAGGGAAAGAAATCAGTTATGCTTCATAGACCAGAAATAATATCACACAAACGACTGTTGAGAGTTTTTGCTTACCTGCCACCTGTAATTTATACACCAGTTTCTCAGTTCCAGCTTCACAGATGTATTCTCCAGCGTCCTTCTTCTCCACACTGTCTATCACCAGCTGGCGACTCTTGGCCTTGGACTCCATATGAAGCGTCTTGCTGGAGGTCAGCAGCTTGCCATCCTTGTACCATTTCACCTCTGACTTCACATCAGACACCTCACAGCTGAGGGTGGCTTTCTGGGAGAGAGTGGCCTTCACCTCCCTCTGGATGGACTCCTTGTTGGAGAAGGCTGGCTTGGTTTGGATCTCTGGACACGTTTATAATAGAGAGGTGTGGGCATAAGGTTCTTGCCATTTTTCTACTTATTAGCCTACTCTAAATACCTTGTTGTCACCATGAACAAACCAAACACATACTTGACCAATAAAGCAACAAAATACAAAGATATGTTTCCTTACCTGCCACCTGCAACTTATACACCAGCTTCTCAGTTCCAGCTTCACAGATGTATTCTCCAGCATCCTTCTTCTCCACCTTTTCAATGACCAGCAGGCGAGTTTTGCCTTTTGTCTCAAAGTAAATGGTCTTGCTGGAGGTCAGCAGCTTGCCATCCTTGTACCACTTCACCTCCGTCTTCACATCAGACACCTCACAGCTGAGGATGGCTTTCTGGGATAGAGTGGCTTTCACCTCCCTCTGGATGGACTCCTTGTTGGAGAAGGCTGCAGTGACTGCAGTGACTGCACTGACTGCAGTGGATGCCGTAGCTGCAGAGACTGTAGTGGCTGCTTGGGTTTCTTCAAAAAAAAAAACACAATAAAAGTTGTTGCTCTAATGTAAGGTTCAGCACCAGTGCTCAAATTCAAGCTAAGTACAGTAATGAGTAAGTGTTGCATTTTAAGCCAATAAAAAGCATCAGCATCAACACACGTGTTACCTTTAATCTTGACCTGGAATGTGACTTTGTCTCCAGCCATCTCACAGATATACTGTCCTTCATCCGTTTTTTTGGCCTTCTTGATGATCAGCCTGTGCTGTGTTCCTTTAGAGACCATGCTGGTCCTTTGGTCTTCTGTGATCTCCACCCGGTCTTTCTTCCACACCACCACAGCAGTGGCAGAAGACACCTCACAGCTCAGCTCCAGGTCCCCTGTGAGGGTCTGTGTCATTCCCACCGCGCCTCTGGGCTTGTTGATAAACTTCACAGGTTCATCTTGAAGACAAAGAGATACTATTTTATTGTTATGATTTTTAATAAGGAAATGCACTTAGCTTTAATTTGGGTACATATAGATTTTCTATGCATCAAAGCTTTTGTTAATAGGACAAGCAGATGTGGGGCAGAACAAAAAACACAATAAACACACATCAAGCTAGTTCTCTCTCACTCCCTTTTCAAATTGTTCCAACTTTGCATTGCAAAGTTAAAGCTACATAAATGTTTGTTTATGCCTGGGAAGAAGTTGTCTTTACGAGACAGAATCCATACTGCTGTTGATTACATAACAGAACATGCTTTCTACTTTGTGATAGGTTCAGAAGCAACTACTAGCACCTGCTAGCATCACTGCAGCTCATGTTTCACTGCGTCACATGGTGCGTGAGCCGTGAGCGTGCCATCTGTAAATTGTAGGCTTTAGGTTGACAGCCCCAAGCCAGAACCCTAACCCTTGTCAGAATATAATCTAGTAGGTTTTAAGGTTTTTAATAGAGTTGTGCTGAACACTTGTAATGTCTTCAGTGGGATCTTTCATTGGTTGTACCTTTCAGGGCAAGTTGCAGGGACATTCTGTCGTCGTCTAAAACACACTCGTAGACGCCCACGTCCTCCTCTGTAACGTTGTGGACCAGCAGGGTCCTCTTTCTGTCTATAATCACATACTCATACTTTTTCCCTACTTTCACCTCCCGTCCATTTCTCATCCATACCACCTGGAGAGACCAAAGATATAAACAAGAGCGTTCAGGTTAAAAGGAAATCAAAGTTTAACACGATATGGTAAAACAGAAAGCAGTCAAGTCACACACCTTTGTCTCGTAATCGGACACCTCGGTGGTGAGCTGAGCGGTGGCCTGAGCGCTGCAGGTCACGACCTCCATGTGATCTGACTTACTGGTGAACCTGACAGATGGGGCTGAAAATAGAAGTGTTAAGTAATAAGCTATTCAGAAGTTTACTGGTCATCCAAAGTATTGAACATTAGCTGATCACTTCTAGGTCTATCACAGCTGTGTCCCTAATTGAAAATTGTGCTGAGGATGGATTAGTGGTAATAGAAATGTGTTAAAGTCACAGTGAAGTGCGGAGGGACGCTTACCCCTAACACTTAGTACGCAGCGGGTCTCTGAGCCACCGCCCACAAATTTGACCTCAACTCCGTTCATTTCCATGGTAACCTGGCGGATGGTCAGCGTGTGAACGTTCTTGGAGCGCGTGATGAGGTATTCAGCTCCGCTGCGCAGCATGCAACCGTTCAGAGACCAGAACCCGGAGCACGCAGCGGACAGCTCCACGGAGAGCGAGCACTCCTCTCCAAAGAAGGCCGTGCTGTTCACCAGACCTTTTTTCACTTCTGCTGAAGGCTCTTCATGGGACAACAGGAAGAAAAAAAAACGGCTCAATAAATGCTGGATATAAGTCACAAAAGCACTAGCAGCACTTTAGTTAGGGTTTGGACGATATGCTTATCCAATTCGATACTATCACGAAGTATTGCGATTTGATATTACGATTTATTGCGATTTTTGTTTACTTTTTTGACACTAGACCATGGGAAAAAATTGAATCATACACTTCTTGCGTATATATCTGTATGTATATCATGAGGCAAAAACAATGCAAAAATCACGTCTTTCTAACTTCATCATCACTTCATTCAGCAGCATCATTATTATACCGGGAGGGTTTAAGGGAAGATTACATGCTACTGTCGATGTAGTCTACTTCTTGTATGCATTTAATGTGAAAACAATGATCATACTGTTTACCAAAATAATAATTCAGGCATTAAAAAGAAATGTATTTTCCCCACCCCTTACTTTAGTTAGTCATCGGTACTTTAAGTAATGGCTTACCGAGGTAGAAGCTTCCAGACACCTCCAAGTAGGGGCTCTGGCCAAAGTCATTGACAGCAGAAATACGGAACTGGTAGCTGGCCTCCTCAGTGAAGTTGCAGATGGTCATCTGAGTTGAGACGACGATTTCTGTGGTGTTGCACCTCTGCCATGTCTGGGTGCCCACCTTCCTTCTTTCAATGATGTAGCTCTTGATGGGCACCGGGCGATCGCTGTCAGGGGGAGACCACTGGAGGGTGATGGATGAGTCGGTCTTGTTCTGCACCACAGCATTGACTGGGGGGTCTGGTGGATGCTTTCTTGCAGCTACAGTAAAAGGAATTTGAGTTTGAGCTTCTTTTTAGATTTAATAGGTCAATATTGAGCCACCCTCAATCAGCCGAAAGATAACAAACCAATTTGCATTATTGTAAATTAGTACAAAATTAGACATAGGACATTCATATTCTATGTCAAACAGCACATTGTCAACATACCATCTGTAATGCATTCTAGTACCAGGGCAAGAATAAAAGAGCAACTCCCAAGAAGTGTGTGTAGTTTAAAGAAGTGTGTGTGGTTTGCCCTCCTTACCAGTGACAGAGAATCGAGTTGAGGTCTTGCAGTCTCCCGCTACGAAGGCCACTTCTCCTGAATCCCCTGCCTGGCAGTCTTTGATGGTGAGGGTGTACTGTCTGAGCACACACGCCATGGTGATCCGGGAGTCCTGCTTCAGCTTCTCACCGTTGCGGGTCCAGTAAGAGTCGGGGCAGGGGTGCTCCAGCTCCACACAGAATATGACAGCGTCACTGACGGGGACCACTGTCCTCCTGGGCAGCTTTTTGGTAATGTTACCTGGAAAACAAACATTTAAGGGTCATATATATATATATAGCAAATTGCTGTCTCGCTATTCTTGATTTCAGACCTTTTTGGAGGTAGATAGGATATGTAGGATATAAATGGGCATGTGAGCAAGTTGAATTTTATAGTTACTTCCTGGTTGCATATACAGCAAGAAAGGCTCACTGTGGCTCTCTGATTTGGCCAATAGGATTTTTACGAGTTTGGTCATAACATTCAACAAATACTGAACGGCGCACACATAAATAGTACCCAATGGTACGTGTACACAACAACAACAACAAGAACAGCAGCAGCAGCTGGAGGTCCATACCCAGCACGGTCAGCTCGGCCACGGTGCGGCTGCCTTCCTTCATCTCGCAGATGTACACCGCGTCATCATCGGTGGTGACGTTGTGGATGGTGAGCAGGCGCAGGGTGCCGTCCTGCTGCATGCGGTACTTGGAGCTTTGCTCCAGACGCGTCTCCTCCATGAACCAGTTGGTCAGGGTGGCCTGCGCAGGCACCTCGCACAGCAGTGTGGCCGACTCCTTCTCCTGCACCTCCACGTCCTGCAGCTTCCTCCTGAACGGCACTTTGGGCTCTGATGCACGACACACAGGGGATGACGACAGGACGCATGTTAATGTTACGATACACAGAGAATGACGACAGGACGCATGTTAATGTTACGATACACAGAGGATGACGACAGGACGCATGTTAATGTTACGATACACAGAGGATGACGACAGGACGCATGTTAATGTTACGGTGTTAATGTTATGATAAACAGAGGATGATTACAGGATGCATGTTAATGTTACGATAAACAGAGGATGATTACAAGATGCATGTAAATGTTACGATACACAGAGGATGATTACAAGATGCATGTAAATGTTACGATACACAGTGGATGATTACAAGATGCATGTTAATGTTACGATAAACATGATGATTACAGGATGCATGTTAATGTTATGATACACAGTGGATGATTACAGGATGCATGTTAATGTGACAGTGTTAATGTTATACATAGGATGACGACAGGATACATGTTAATGTTATGGGGTTAATGTTACGATACACAGAGGATGAGGACAGGGTGCATGTTAATGTTACGATACACAGAGGATGACAACTCAGGATGCATGTTAATGTTACGGTGTTAACATTACAATACACAGAGGATGACGACAGGATGCATGTTACGGCTGTCAAAGTTGTTTCATAAAACAGATCCGGGTTCCGGGTCCTTGATTCTGATTGGCTCGAAGCCGTTAAATACTCTTGATGATTTGTATCAATCTCTGTCTTTTGTTGTAATGGGGAGAAAATGTCTGCGATAAATGCGCTGCATATGAAAGAATGAATGCAATCGAATCTGTGTATTTTATAGCCTAGAAATCTAGACGCCCCTAGCGGCAGCAAATTCAATTTGCAGTCAGGGGGTCTAGCCCTTCGTCGTCATTTTTCGGTGCTGGAAACACCGACAGAGTTGCCTGAGTTATGCTTCCGCGTTGACGCAACGCAAGGGGGCTAACGGACCCATTACGTCCTTGCGGACCCCCCTTGCGTCGTACGCAAGGGCCTGACGTGCACCTCCCAAAAATCCTAGA
>JAOPJH010000131.1:2686013-2703103 GCA_027122575.1 Merluccius polylepis | reverse complement strand
CCTTTCTTTTTAATGTAATAAATGTCCAGCCGGCCGGAGAACTGGGATACCGAGATGTTAAGATACGACGTGAGGCGAGCAGACAGACGTCACTTCACGTGCACGGCGGTACGTCCCATGCATGCATGCAGTTTTGCATCGCTCCTAAAACAAGAAAAGAAAAGAAAAAAAGCTAATTTAGTGCATGGTCCTTGCAGAACTAAGTCCCGCAATACAGCAGTTAGTGGGCTGCAGCAGCCTACAGCGGATGCCGCAGAGAGCATGCGAAAAAACGCATTAGAAACCGTCACCGATCAAATAAAATAAAAAGCCGTTATCCGGAGAGCGTGGCCGTGATGCACACGTGCATGCATGCACATGCGTGTATGCATGCATGGGGCTTTTTTATTCTGGCAGACGCATGTGGGGACTTTTGTCCCCATATGACAGGAATGCGGTATAACTGTAATAATGGGCCACTGGCGTTACTGGGCGGATACAGGCGATGGGCGGACCCGTTATGGTCAGACGCATCCCTGCATGATGGGAACAGGCTGTTTCCAAGACCAGAGGCAAGACCTTTATATGTCTAACAACAATATTAGGCAACGCTTATTATTTATTTTTATACTTAAATCATGACATTTTGGTCACAAGTGGTCATTGTAGTCTTATAGTAGCCTATATAGATGTGTAATTCATTAGATGTGACGTGTTTTATTCAACTATGAACTATAAAGACCTGTTTAGCCCAAGGAAACATCTTCTCCAAAAGCCAATGCAATGTCTGAAAAGTAAGAGAAAATGTTACTCTGAATAGTCTAATCATTATAGCCGCAAAAGTATGTGTTTAAAGTTTAAAGTATGTCAACTTACAATAGGCCTACAATGTGTGATTAAAAATGTTTCTTGTTTGTTTACCTATAGTTTTTTTGGGACAGCGCCTATACGGACTATTGCTGCATCATCCCTGCTGCCGCTTGCTGCTCTGGCGCCATCTGGTGGCCAGCAGTATCACCACACTATGAGAGCCACAGCGACTCAACCGCGCACCCATGGGCTCAACCCAGCAACGTGGCCCTGATACATTGGACACCATGATGTGCATTGATCAGACTGCTTCATGCAGATCCAATCAAGTCCCCTCGTTGGCAGACCAAAAGCTTGTCATTCACCACACTATATGAGCAAATGTATGTATATATATTAATATATATGTAGGACTATATATATATTAATATATTACACCTCATTTTGCAAGCGCAGCTATTCTAATACCGCCTGGAAAGCTGCTATTTACTGTAACTAGTGGTGGAGGTCAGTTTGTTTTTTATTTATTAGATACATTTTGAAGAACCACTAAAACCTCTTAACTGTTCAGGGATGGAGCTCAACTGTTATGTCTTTGATCAAATTAATTCTGGAAAATCTCAGAAAAGAGCTGGACAGAAAATGTCAAATCCCTGGACCCAAGAGGTAGCCTATGCAGTTAGTTCTGATTCTCCCATATCACATTACAACCAGTGTAGCCTATTTAGATAGATATTACATTTTTTATTTCATAATAAATACAAATCAAAGTCTTATTTAAATTGTTTTGTAAAAAAACAACAAGTTGACATTTCACAGTGTTGACACAGCAACTTTGGAGGATAAAAGATAGCACATATAAATGCTGACATTCAGAACAGTATATGATTACAGAAACTAATCGGCAAAAGTTCTGTGGCACTTTTCTACTTCATTCAGTAGTATACAGCAACACTGTACACAATAATATACTTCATATATATATAACGTTTACACGGTACTGGCATATTTATTTCCTTGTAAATCGTTTAAGTTATCATAATATACTACGGACAAAGTCATACGTTGGACCAATTTGGGTGTAAAAAATAAGATTAGATACCATCTCGTTGCTAATTAGTCCCATAGTGTTTGCTTTTTCCCAGCAATTATCAAACAAGCCAGGAGGCTTAACGCTGTGTGTGGTGGTGGGGGTGGTGGTGCCTAATACATGTTTTCAGAATAATACATTTCTTTAGCTGAAATTCTTCTGGAACACATATCAGTAATCATTTACAATCTGGAAGTCCCGAATCCTACCGAGTATAGCATCCTAGACCGCTAGACCCAACTGCCATGAGTGAACACATACATTCTCAACAATATGGACCACTAGTCTAAAGGTCTTTCAGACAAAAGCTCAGTTTGGTTACACACAGTGATGAAAACAAAGCAATATATAAAACTGCAGTCGTTTTCAAATAGAGCAAATGCCAACAAAAAAAACATGGGTCAATTAAAATATTATGAAAAGATTATTGAACTGAACATTTCATTTAAATAGTTTTTAATAATATTTTAACACAATGGCAGTAATACATACAATTATATTTCAGTCTGAAACTGGTATTACTACCATTGTGTTTTTTCCAGACTCAACTGTCAGTGAAAATAAAACTCCACATAACGTCTGACACAGTAACTATTGTAACATACGTTATATGAAACAATGCTGTTGATCCATAGTCTATGTCACGTGGTATTATGTGGCTCGGTATCATTGATTCAGAAAATCAGCTTCGTACTAGGCTACTACTGGAATGATTCAAGAGGAAATGCAATTTTCTTAAAAACAAAACAAAAAAACTTTAGCCACTGTTTGTTCACTTACAAGTAAACTAAATCGCCCACCATGTTTTATGGTTTACATTACTGTAGGTTGTAGTAAAACATGTGATGCTTTTTCAGTTCTTACCACAGGCACTAAAGCTGAGGTCGAGACCAAAGCCATCTAGGTTGACGCACAGAGAGAATAAAGACCATGCGAGTGCTATGCAGGCCTACTGTATGTGTCACGCTGCAGAAACACTTCAAATCCACACTGGCGCGAACGACTCACCTCCAACGAATGACTTTATGAACTGTAATTCTCTGAAGATTGTTTTAAAATGCTCAAAAAAACAGAGATTGAACAGTCTCGCTTGTTTTGTTTCGGTCAAGCATTTGACCAAATACTGATAATACGACTGCTCATGGAAAACATTGCACATGGAAGGCATTACATCTTTCTTATGTAAAAATCCAAAGCTCCCTTGTAACAAAATAATGTAAAAAAGACAACAATGTATACAAAACTATGCTAAAAAGGGACACATTTGAAAAGATTGTAACAGTAACAGTAGATACGATCAAAGTCTCTCTCTGGAATGCTTAAACTTAACCGCCCCCCCCACCCCACCCCATGTAAAGTGACAGATAACGGTCATTATTTATAGAATAATAAGGTTCAGGTTAAAAGGTGAGGATCCCACCTAAAGGCTGATTTATACTCCTGCGTTGAACAGCAAACGAAGGTACGTCTCGAAGTCATTTTCCTCTTATGTGCACCTCTGCAAAAAAAATCGAACCACACTTGCGGGGGCGGCGGAAGGCCGCCATGACGGTGGCGCGCGCCACCACGTGTGCTACGTTTTACGGCCGATTTTTACACCTACTACTTCCATAGATAAAACCCGGCACGACACGGTCATTCAATCCAATGTCACCGAAACTATTTGTGCAGAATCGCTGACGAGGAAGAACCGTAAATGCAAAGCACAGGCGTTGAGCGCAATTCAAAGTCACCGTAATGCGCCATTCGTGAAGTATACGCACGCGCAGGGAGTCCCACATACGGCCACGGTATGTATATCGTCGCCGGTTTGCCACAACGATGCTGTGCGCTCTGCCCGTCGAGCTTTAAATCGTCTGAGGTGCGTGCAGAGCCGGCCCAAGGCATAAGCGAACTAAGCGCCTGCTTAGGGCTTTTTTTCTCCAATTTTTATAAATTTTTGCATGTATGAGTGATGCTTTCTGTATGATCAAATATATATTTGTAGTGCTGCTGCTGATGTAGGCCTATGATTCTTACTGCCGCTATGTCAAAGCTCCGCTACCGTTATGTGCCTCCTGCTGTGCAATGTGCACGGAGCATCCAAAGCGCACGTAGTTGTGGGGCAAAACAATGTCGCAAAAAAGGACATATCCTTCAGGAGCAGAGAAAAGAAAGAGGAAGAAAGGAAGGAAGGAGGAAGGAGAGATAAAAAAACAACAACAACATTAAAACCATATGTGGCACCCTGAACATCATTCATTCATTGGTATTATTTGTATGGTTGCATTGGTATTATTTATGTTATTACCTAGGCCACACCTTAAATGTGTAAAGACATGTCAGGCGCAGTAAATTTATACTGTAGTAGGTGTGTGAATGATTAACCCGTCCATCTGGGCGAAGGAGCAGATGTCCCCGACTCCGACCACCTCTACGGTGAAGTTCCTGAAGAAGTCGATGATCTCCAGGGACTTGTTCCTCAGCAGGAACATGAGGACGAAGGGCGTCACGATCGGACTCAGCAGCTCCTCCAAGATGAACACCTGACATGGAAGAAGGCCTCGTCATTGCTTGTTAGGAATATTTGTAATATTATTATTATTATTATCAAAATGTGTTTTTATAGCATCAAAGTGCTTGACATCAATACAATAAAAACTATAACATAATAATACACATATCTGATGCAGCTATAACTAATGACTGCATTGAATGCCCTTTTTAATGACAGATTAAACTAAACCCCATTGCCTCATTAGTCATGGGCTGAAAACAAACTAAACACATGCGCCATCTTCAGGCCAACACAGTTCTGTTTGTGGCAAAATTCCCCCCCCCCCCCCTCTCTTCCATTGAGCTCACCGCTTTGTACTGGAACAGCTGTGCCACCTCGTCCCTGGTCTCGCCCTTGTTGGCGTGGCCCCTCCAGTGGTCTGGCATGTAGTGGATGTGTGCCAGCACGCACTGAAGCAGCTGCTCTGGACACCACACCATGTGCTCGTCCGGGATGAAGGACCTGGGCGCAAGAAAGCACGCTAGGAGTTAAGCTTGTTCCTGTGTGGCGCCATTGCGAGAGCACGGCATTATTTCTGCCAGGGGTTAGGGCGGGGTTCCATTCCCATTGAGGCCACCCATGCCTTTCCCAAGAAATGTATGCACTTAAGGTATTGTAAGACAATTTGGATAAACATGTCCACCTAATGGCATCTATTGTTATTATAAATATATATATATAACAATATTAAATATATAAATTAAAAAAACTTTTATTATATAACAGAAGATATTTCATATTACTGTTGAACATTTACAAGAACCGGTCTGAAAAAAAAAAAAGCATCTGGGAGTAAATCAGATGCCTCCACCCCTCCACCACATAAAATGCATCCTCTGATCTGAAGTCTGACAGCCCCCCCCCCGCCTACCTGGTGATGGTGATGACCACGCCCAGCACGGTAATGGCCGTCAGGATGTGCTGCACCGTCAGCACGTCCTCGTCGTACACCGTCAGTGCGATGAGCACCGCCAGCACCGAGCCTGAGAAGAAGGCCACGTTCTTGGCCAGCACGGTCATCAGCGGCGACGTGAAGGAGTTCATGTACTTGGACGTGGGCTTGTAGCCGCGGCCCAGGCGCCCATGCAGCTCGTGGTTGAGCTCGTTGAAGTGGCGCAGGTACAGGCGGCCGTAGAGGGACCAGCGGCGTGCGCCCAGGCTGCCGGGCTCCCGGCGGATCACCTCGGTGTAGCTGAAGAAGGCGTACAGCACCTGCCACACCAGGATGAAGGGGCACAGCAGCAGGTTGGCCACGCCCATCAGCAGGATGATGCGGCTGAGCTGCTGTGCCAGCTCCAGTCGGTTGCCCGCCCGCTTGTACTTGGGGTGCAGGTTCCACTTGTTCTGGAACAGCGAGCCGGGCCCCCAGAAGAGGATGAGCTCAAAGTTGTACTTGAGGCCCTGGGTGAGGAACACAATATTGCCCAGCAGGGGGAGCTGCAGGTGCACAGGCAGCAGGGATTTGTTCACCATGGCAACCATGTAGTTCTTGAAGCGCAGGATGCGGTGGTAGATGTCTAGCTCCGTCAGCTCCTTCTTGTGGATGCACATCTGCTGCTCCCGCTGCAGGCTGATGAGGCGGTCCTGCACTTCCTGCCATGTGAAGTTGCAGAGATCATCCTACAAAGAGGACACAGACCCACAGGGTTAAAATGGCAAATTGTTGTTGATGAAACAAGTCGACCCTCTAGATTCCCCCTCGACACATCTCCGGGTCAAATCATGATGTTTGAGGTTTGTGTTTGAAAAAAAAAAAAGTATAATGAATCTAAAAATGTAAATAATGTAATTCATATGTATGTTAATGCAACCCATGTTAAACCCACGTTAAAGTAATAATCTCAAAGATTTTCATGTAAATAAATGTCTGTTAACTAGGGGTGTGCATCTCTATTTTCAGGCACGATTCGATACGCATCTCGATACATGGGCTCCGATACAATACAGCAATGATACTTTTTACTTTGAAACAATTCGGTGCTATTCGGTTCAATTCGATTCGATATACTTCTATTTGTTAGCTGTAAGGAGGCAGAATACCAAGGTGAGTACTGAGCACTCACCTTTGGGTAATTGCCAATACCTTGTACTAATAACTTTGAATTATAAATACAATTTTCAGTTACCACAATAGTAGTGTGCTTTTGAATAAGATATTAGATGTAAACAAATGTAATAAAAGTAATGCTAAATAAATTAAATCCAGCAATCAAAAATAGCACTTAACATGTGCTGGTACATTTGCCAAGTAAGCCTACTGACTGATTAAAATGTTTTTTGATCAAGGTGTTTTTATTTTGTTTTACAGATTATAGTTTACAGACTGATTAAAATTTAAGCCAGAAAATAAAATTACAAAAATTACCTAAAACTTATGGAAATTATCTTTTCATAATAAACAAGTTCAGAACTCACAATGTAATTCTGCATACAAGTATTCTCCAAAATGATACATTCCCCCAGTAATACCACTACAAATGCGCAATGGTAGCGCCAGCCCTCACTTGCGGTGAGGAATAATAAAGAAGTACCAGTAACTTGCATCGCGAACAGAGTTTTATTTAATGCACTGATTAATACAAATCAATGAATCTGAATTTTCAATGTGTTATTATATGATGACTGAAAAATTAGCCTAGAGAGGTAGTGCTTTCCTGGTGTTTCCTGGCAAGTAAAACAGCAGCATGGGATTGTTACAGTAATGGCACAGTATGCTAAATGTCTAGAAAACTTGCTTTAACATATCAATATGCAGTAAATGTTGATTGCACAGTGTAATGGCTACAGAATAATGACACCATCTGCGTTTACATTGGTTCCCTTCGCTTCCCTATAAGCCTTGCTTTCACTGTCTGCCACCGGGTACGATCTTCCTGGAAAAATGAAGGCGCCATTTACGGCACAAAGAAAACAACCAAACCAGGAGGAATAGCGCTTTTGTTTAACCGGTAGCTATCGGTAGCTATCCCGATTAGCTATCCCCAGTCGTGGAAATGGCGGACGGTGGAACAAGCGAAATAAAGCCAATCCGATGACAGTACTTATATCTGCCTACGCTACGAGTAAACTACCTGAATAAAAAACCCGTCACGACTCGCCAGACAAACCAGTAAGGCTACCAACACAGCTTGCTTTTCTCAACACATACTAAATAATTTGTATCTGCTTTCATGTCTCCATTATAGACTAAATAATTTAAATAAACTCACGGTTTTCCTCCTAATGTTTTCTTCTGCTCCCCCCTCCACCCCGACACCAACCCCTGCTGCCGATACTTGTTTGTGCAAAGCAATACTCCATACTCACTTTACCTCCTCAGTGAACATGCTTCTTTCTTTCTTATTTCCAAAGTTTTGATCGTTTCTCTCACGGAGATATCCAAATAAATGTGCGTCTTGTGTTGATTATGGTTGCTAGTCTCTGAGGAAACGGAAAGCGATCCGGTTCGTCTTTGTGACAGCGGCACAAAAATAATACCACTTTGACAGCCCCTTTAAATTAACAGCGTCACCGGCCGTACAGAACCGAACATGGTACCTTGTGCTGTCCAGACGCAGCGCGATGGATACATGAGAAGATAGGCACTGTTTCGGTGTTAGACACGTCCAGTTGTGAAATATGTCTAACGTGGTTCACTGCATGATACATTGTTGAAAACGGTTTCGGAGCCACCTTTTTAAAAGGTGTTTTCAAAAATGTCTTTAATACTGTAACAGCATGATGAACAGATGATTTGTAGATCAGTTGCTGTGTCACAGTTGACCAGTTAGTTACAAAGCAGTTCATGAGATGCTCTTTGGAAGGTAGAAGCTAGGAAAATAGCCCTTGCATTCGCAGTATTATGAACATTACGAACTGGGTGTTGGTGGCGACACACCTACAATTACCGCTTATCGCCATACGTGTCAAAGAGAATGAAATGGAAATTCTCGAGATCACCACTTTAACTAACTTATTTATTTTTATTTAGCAACTTGGCACGATCAGTGCTGTCTGGTTCTTTGTTTGGTTGTGTAAAAATGAATAAAACATAACAAATATATATATATTTAATGGGCTTTTTATGCCATTATGGGCAGGAGTGTGGAGAGACAGAGGAGTGTTTTGAACGACAGCGGGAATGACATGTAGCATAGGACCGCAGGTCAGAATCGGGGTCGCTACGAGGCACATCGCCCATGTGGTCAGCACCTCAGTGGGTTGAGCCACTGAGCCACCTGGTGTGTCTTTCTAATCTGACATGCAGGTGTGGATCGAGAGGTGTAGGTCTTACCATCCTAATCTTTAATGCTTTGATGTAGAACTGCCGGATCTCCCAGTAGCTGAGGATGTTGCAGAAGACTTTGACGAGCCGATACATCCAGAAGATGGTTGCCATGATCAGGAGGAATATGATCCAGCTGTTTTCTTGGATTCTGAATTAAAAATAAGAGGTCGGCATGTAAATAATGTGAAATGACAAACAGCAACACAACAACACAAACAGTTGAGGGTCAAATGATATAGGCCTAAATTGGTGGGGTAAATAATTACAGCCATACCTGTACAGGTATGGCCATGCCTGCATTAAGATGCAATGAATTGAGGTCTAATACTCAGCGCAACAGAAATTGGATGAAACCAATGACACACCATGCAATTTTGTTCCGCTTTGTTCATTTAATATAGTATACAAAGTTCCTGCGAGGGCGGCGTAGTACATTTGCGCTTATGCGTAGGAAAACGGAAGTTCTGCGGTTGAGAAATTGTAGTGCCAAAGGAAAGGGCTGTCTGGCGGCAAGGTAAAGCGTGAGAATATTACTTAAATAGCACAGACGTTAACTGATATTGATTTTTTTTTTTGTTGGTTTTTGCTGCTGGCCCCATTCACAGCAGTACATTGCTTAGCGTCACTGCTGGCACAGCCGTCTGCATCTCCAAACTGGGGGCACGCTGACCACCTTCTACTGTAGGCAATACACGGACTCTAGATAAGTACCTCATACAACCGCACTTCAAAAAATCCAAACTATCCCTTTAATAGTACAAATAAATAAGGTTATGCATCAAATGAAAACAATGATAGAGGCATTGGATATCATTCAAGGAAGCAACATATACAATGTTGCTGGGAGGACCCAGTGGCCATTGCGACAGACAGTGTTGACACAGAGTTGCAGGTCAGCTAGGCCTTTTCTTTTAAATTACAGGGACAAGGGAAAATGTCTCCATGTTCCTCCCATAAACGATCTTACAGGATTATAGGCCATTACAGAGAATAGTTTGTGAAGGATCCAGATTGCGGGTCATGTCGTTCTAAAGTTAGAATGCCCAGCTTCAACTGTGCGTCACTAAGCCTGATATAAACAACCGCTTAACCGCGGTGGGCTGCAGAAGCCAAATCGATGAGAGGCGTGAGTGTGGCGAGGAGGAAAACAAGCAGAGGAGCGAACTGCTGCCATGCTGGAGTCAGATCAGCAGTGGGCTGGCTGTGGGTTGTGTACCTTGGGGACACAAAGTGTGTGTGTGTGTGTGTGTGTGTGTGGGGGGGGGGGGGGTCATGTGGTCATCAGGCATTGGCTGGTCTAGCCGAGCTGTCAGGTTCCCTACTCGGTTGACCAGTTTCACCACATTGAGGATATCAGTTACAGCGTGGTGCGGGTGTATGTGCGTTCATCTGAATGTTGTGCAAAAATATCTCTCAGGGGAAACATCCCCCAGGGCTAGACTGTTGCAACTTGTGCTTGTTGATTACAGTGATGCCATTAAAGATGTAATGTCTCAATCTTGCGCAATTGGTAAGGTTCACAAATGTACCAATAAAGTAGTTCCACTGGCTCTTCTTTATACGATCAACCCTGAGCCAATGTGCACAATTGAAATAACTAAAGGGTCATAGGTCACAAGAACAAACCACACATTTCAGTCATCAGGGTGTTTTATGAGCAGAATTCTACAACACACACACACACACACACACACACACTTGTTTTTCCACATTGTATGATTCATAATGGACACCACACCATGCTATCGAGTGAAGCTTTAATACAGATATTTACAAGATATTTACAATATTAATAGAAAGTCAAGTAACCGGCCATATATTGTACCCGAAAGAACAATGCGCCAACATGCTTCAAAATAATAGCCATGTCTTTTATTTTTACTACTGTCCTGTAACACCCTTGAGACGGCCACTGCGATAAAGACCTTGACAAATAATGGTACAGTAAAATGCCATATAAGGAGGACCGACTATATTACGTGCCTGTTAATGTGTACCCTAAACACATGTAACACAAGTCAATGAACAAACAGCATGTTTTGAACGGCTGATCATGCCATTAGGCTACACAATTGATCAATAAATACTTCCCACTACTTTCCACAGCATAAGAGGTGTCCACATTGTTATTGGCATTGTATTTTACAACCTACAGCAGCTTGTAAAAACAACCTTTTACTTGACTTTGATAATTCTTTTAAATTAATGAAAAAATCTCACCAACACTTACAGCGGCACACATTACATTATCTAATGATGGAAACACACTTACTTCTCAGTGCACTGCTGGCTAGGCAGGATCGCATCAGGGAGAGTGACTTTGTTCCTGTCCAGCGGGTTCTGGCCCGGCCCAGTGTGATTGACGGCCCGATTGGCGAATAGGATGTCATACTCCACACAGTTGAAGAGGAACGTAGTGAACGTGACAACAAACAGGAACTGACTGTGAGGAGATTATTATTATATTAGTGACAGTTGACATTAAACATTTCTTAAACAGATAGAATGGGCAAGCATGGGCAAATCTCTGGGTGTTACTGCTTGTGACTGTGTGTGAAAATATGCGTTTTCCAACCAGTAATTAGATAACACATTAAATAAAACATTATTGTAATACAACTACGACTACACACTTTATTGATAGTGAGTTACATTACCTATTGCTCAAAAAATACAAATGGAATAAACAGACTGTGTGCCTTGGTATGGGCAATTTGGCTGCTGATAATATTGCACAAGAGACAATATATTTTATTGATATAGACATTATAATTTAGATGCATCACTCCTGAAGACTTTATATGCGCTGATCAACAAGGTACTTAAGCCAGTATACTTGAGATCAAATTATATACTCTGCAAGTAATTGTGTTACTTGAAATTACTGTTCAGTTTGATCTTAATAAGTTCAGTTGAAACTCAAATATTGTTTATACGTACATCAGTTCGAAGAACTCTGACATCACCATACATGCAAAGCCATTTCTCTGGTGGAATTGATAGATGTGGACAGTCGATTAAGGAATATACACACAAACACCACCAGACAAATAGGGCATACAGTGCCACTAATCCAAATCACTATAGTACATTCAATCTTTAGGGAAATTATTATTTTCCAACAGAGAAAAACATCACAAATAATTCTTAATGATGTTGACTGTCACGTCAACATCATTAGGGTGCTGATAACGACCAGTCAGGAAAGCCACAAATGGCACATTTGAGAGCCACATTTTGGTCGTCAACACCAAGCAGCCTAGTCATTACACTCCTAACCCCAACCCTCAAACGCAAAGGATATTCTTGTGAAGAAGTAATCCAGGTTCTTGATGTGGTGCCATGAGTCTGTAAAACAAAAAAACATGGTAGATGCATCACACAATACCGTATCACAAGCTACAAATCTGAAAAAAAGGACTTAAAAAAAAAGTGATGTAAATCTCGCCATGGAAAATGTATTTTGGCAAAGAAGTTGTGTACCCTTTAGGCCTTCTGGCACATGCACCAACAGATCCTCCTCCCCTGGCGGCGAGTCCTCCTCGAAGTCCTCAATTCTCTGGTACTCCTGGTAAGCTTCTAGGTTGGCCATTGTCCTTCACATTCTCCAACCGCTCCCCGGTAGCAAGTCAGTATTAAATCAGGTTGTTTTTTTTGTGTGTGTATATATATATATATGTATATCGTGAATTGTATTTTAAAAACGCAGTCACAGTGTTAGTGGTGGTGTGTGTTGGTGGTGGCGAAACAAGCTAACGTGACCGTGCGATGCTAGCCCTGACAGTCCGCGTCCCGGTAAACCATGGCAGGGGTCGCGTAACGCAGACACTCACCCCGTCGGTGGGGTCACACACGACGAGTTACACGTAGCTTGGCCACATCTCCCCTGTGCTAAGGGGTAGCCGGGTCAACACGTTCAATGGCTGGCTGGCTAGCTCCTGGGTGGTGATGATGATTCAGCCAGTCTTGTGGCGGCGGTGAAGGGGTGCAAGCGTTTGTTTTGTTCCCGTCTCTCTGGTCCACTCGCTACTCCCAAGTCCAGATCCCGGGTCCCGGATTACCTTAAAGTGCTCCGCTTCGCTTAACGTTTTGGACGAGACGGACTGACTTTGTTCGGGGGAAGCGGTGTGTCCGTCAGGTAGCGTTAACTTGGTCTTCCCGAAATAAACCTTGTGTGTGTGTGTGTGTCTGTCTCCGTTTTGTCTTTCACAAACAAATGTCAACAAAACATGTTTGACGTCACTCGGGCTTTAGGGAAACGTCACGTCCGGTTAGGTTGCCGTTGATGTAAAATTGTTTTTTTTTTATTGCATACGCATTGCAGAAATAAATAATAATAACCTAAACGACACATGTATTAGTACTCGTTCCTGCAAAACGACCTATATCTTTTTTTTTGTTTTTTTTTGTTTTTTGTTGGTACAAATACACAGGATGGACGGTAGCGAAATGCACTCTGGGTGATGGTCAACATGGCGGCCTGCATGTAGCCCCCTTGGATCCGCGATTAGTTTGTATTTTGTAAAATTACTGGGCGGGGGGGGGGATAAACATGGCGTACTTGATGTGTTACCGAGCAACCACCGGTTCGCCGGTTCGGTCGCTGTGTGCGCGATTCAATAAACCCGCCGATTTATGGACGTCTCCACGGTATGCAAAAGATCAACTTATGGCAGCCACCATTGGATGGGATGGGATGGGGTTACTAATAGCAACAGATGTGCGTGTCTTCCGTCTTTCAGATCGCCGTGGTTTTCATCATGGGCGCCGTCTGCGTGCAGGTCCTCGCGGCGCCCGGGTCACGCCGTCAGCCGCCTTTGGGGTCTGACCCAGAGAGCCGTCGTCCGCCGCCAGACGTCAAAGCCCGCAGGAGGGGGCCTGAAGTTGGTCGTCGTCGCGGGGCCGGCGTTTCTCGCCGTTTCCGCGCGGCTGGCGTGGCGTGTGGCGTACTGCGCGGCGGATGTCAACAACAACAACGTCAACGACGTCCACGCAGGGGTCGCCGCCGCAGAACCGGTCCCCGAGTTCAAGTGGCATATCCTGTGGGAGTTCGTCAAGCCTCAGCTCTTCGCTCTCCTCGGTGCTGTTGTGGTAAGCGTGTCATCATCATACTCAGCATCATCATCCTCAGCATCAGCATCATCCTCAGCATCATCATCCTCAGCAACAGCATCATCCTCAGCATCATCATCCTCAGCATCAGCATCATCCTCAGCATCATCACCTGAAGTCACATTATTGTACTAGACCCCTGTTTCCATGTTAAACACATCACGCGTTGAACATTTAGCTCTCGTCCCAATTAACTGTTAATTGTTGTCATTTTTCTGACCAGCTGGCGTTTGCTGCTGCCGTCCTGAACATCAAGATCCCCCTCATGCTGGGCCAGCTGGTGAATATTGTGGCTCGCTACATGAGGGAGCATACTGGGAACTATGTCCAGGAGATCAGAGGTCCAGCCCTCAAGTTGCTTGGACTCTATGGTATTCAAGTAAGTCAGTACCAATTGTATTTAACCGTTTATAAACCAGAACTTGAAAGTGACCTTTTCAAACTCCTTCACCAAGTGTGAATCTCCCCAGTGTATGTGATAGCTCTCAATATTGTTATGCTGTTGTGTGACTGTGATATACGATTTTGTGTGAAAACATGTTTTTGTTCTATACTGCATTGAGTAACACCTAATAATAATATTAATGTATTATAAAATCTGGAAGTAGGGTTACTGTTGGTTGAAATGTGGACTCGTCCATCCCCAATTCACCACCTCCTCCTCCTTCTTCTTCACAGGGTCTTCTCACCAGCGGCTACATCATCCTGCTGTCCAGAGTGGGGGAGAGAGTGGCCGCCGACATGAGGAAGACACTCTTTGCAGCTTTATTACGGTAAACATCCCCCCCCCTATTTTTTTTTTTTCTTTACACAAAAATCAACACCGTCCCTTGACAGCTGACTGTTGAGTACAATAGAGGAGCACAATATTGTATCATGCTCATGAAACATGCTTTTACTTGGTAATTTACATTTAGGGCATTTAGCAGATGCTTTTGTCCAAAGCGACTTACAATAAGTACATTTGTTAGAAGAAAGTGCAACAGTAAATAACTATCAGTCTATCAGTATCAGTAGAGTAAGGATTTCACAAGAACAAGTTTCAAGCACACCTGATTGCTAAGTTAACCGATTGCTAGTATACAACATAGATAATTGCGAAAATACTAAGCGCAGAATATCAAAGTAAGAGCCAGGATATACAAACACAGAATAATTGCAACGTTTTTTTTCTTGTATTATTAGTGTGAGGGGGAGGGGTAGTAGAGGAAGGATGCTAAGCTGAGTCCAGGTGAACTCTGAACAAGTGAGTCTTGAGTCTCTTGCGGAAGCAGGTGATCGACTCTGCGGTCCTCACGTCAGCAGGGAGCTCGTTCCACCATAGCGGCGCCAAGACAGAGAAGAGAGGGAGAAGAGTTGCTTGCTCTCAGGGATATCGGTACCAGCCGGCCGGCCGAGGTAGTTGCGCGGAGGGCTCTAGCCGGGGCGTGGGGTCTGACTAGTGCTCGGAGGTAATACGGGGCGGTTCTGTTAACAGCCTTGTAGGTCAGTACCATCGGCTTGAATCTGACGTGAGTTGCTACAGGGAGCCAGTGGAGGTCGCGGAAGAGAGGGGTCACGTGGGAGAACTTGGCGGCAGGGGCAGGGAGTCCAGCCAGGAGCGGGTTGCAGTAGTCGAGGCGGGAGATGATGAGTGCTTGGAGCAAGAGCTGCGATGCTTCCCTTGTGAGGAAGGGTCGGATATGGCGGATGTTGTAGAGAGCAAATCTGCAGGATCGGGTCACGGCGGTGATGTTGGTCATCCAGTATGACGCCGAGGTTCCTCTCAGTTGGTGAAGGACCCACCACAGCATCCTCGACAGTTACCAGTAGGCCCATGTGAGGGCAGTCCTTCCCCGGCAAGAAGAGGAGCTCAGTCTTGTTGAGGTGGAGCTTCAGGTGGTGCGCAGACATCTGCCAGGTGTCTGCCAGACAGTCTGAGATGCGAGTAGCAATCAGGCTTTTAGAGGAGGGGAAAGAGAGGAATGTAATCTATTCCACAATATGGACAAAAATAACACTTCTATATTGTGTAGATATTGCATTTACTAACAGGAACAGTATTGCTTCTTCAACCAAGATAGTTGTGGCTATTAACCATGTTAATAACATAATAACATATACAACTGTCACATTAAATGGCTGCCGTGGCATGCTGTTGATTTGTTACAGACAGGATGTGGCGTTCTTTGATGCAAATAAGACTGGGCAGCTGGTGAACCGCTTGACTTCCGACATTCAGGAGTTCAAGTCATCCTTTAAATTGGTCATTTCTCAGGTATTGACACTTTTAGCAGCGATTTAGTCACTCACAGCATATTTTCCCAAGAGGTGTGTTTGTCTACTTATAGAGTATTGTTAAGAAAGAATCTAGTCTACTTTAGGCCCAGTAAGCTTACATATGTTTTCATCAATCAATGTGTTATATGGGTAAATAGATAAAAGGCGTTAGAAGTACAGTTCCAAAGACATATGCTGATCGGTTATCGGTAGTCAATCCTTGTTTTCCCTTTCAGACTTGATTTAGTCACAGTTGGGAGTGGTGGATTTGACTTGGTTTGTACTGTGAATTGCTATAATTCAATGTGTCACTGATCTGCCTTGTCTTTGCTTTGCTTTCTTGTGTTTGTCCATTCTTCAGGGTCTGCGGAGTCTCACACAGACAGTTGGGTGCTTTGTTTCCCTCTATATCATTTCACCTAAACTCACCGGCCTGACCGTAGTGGTCCTGCCCTGTCTCGTGGGAGCCGGGGCTCTGATTGGCTCATTCCTCCGCAAGCTGTCTCGATTGGCTCAAGAGCAGGTCCGGTGAAACACTGGGCTTTCATTGTTTTATAATGCGAGTCTGAGTTTGTATTTAGCTGTTTGTGTTTGAATTTGATTTTGACTGAAGTCTGTGTGGGGCGTCAGGTGTCGAAAGCAACAGGTGTGGCTGATGAGGCGCTAGGCAACGTGCGGACAGTTAAAGCCTTCGCCATGGAGGATCGGGAGCTGCAGTAAGCCAGAGTGTATTTTAACTATTTATTAATACATACTTCTTTGACTTACACTGATCATATATTGTGTATATTTTTCAGGTTATATGCCTATGAAGTGGACAAGTCCTGTGAAATGAATGAGACTCTAGGCAACGGAATAGCTGTGTTTCAAGGCTTATCAAACGTTGCTCTAAACTGTGAGGGATTCTTTCGTTCATATCTTAAACAGTGCTTTGCTGAATGCTGCGATTGTTCGTTGAACAGGGTTGTGTGTGTGTGTGTGTGTGTGTGTGTGTGTGTGTGTGTGTGTGTGTGTGTGTGTGTGTGTGTGTGTGTGTG
>JAOPJH010000131.1:2652893-2675714 GCA_027122575.1 Merluccius polylepis | reverse complement strand
CTCTCTCTCTCTGTCTCTCTCTCCCCCCCCCCTCTCCCTCTCTTTCTCCATCTGTCCCTCTCTCTCTCTTTCTCTCTCTGTCTCTCTCCCTCTCTCTCTCTCCCTCTCTCGCTCTCTCTCACAGTCTCTCGGTCACTGTCTCTCTCTCTCTCTCTCTCTCTCTCTCTCTCTCTCTCTCTCTCTCTCTCTAGCTCTCTCTCTCTTTCCCCCAGTCTTTCTCAATCTGTCTGTCTAGATTTTTTTTCGTGCTCTCTGTCTCAAACTCTTGACACACTCTCTTTATTAGTCTCTCACTTTCTCCCTCTCTGCATCTCTCTGTCTGTGTCTGTATCTCACTCTCTCTTACTCTCCCTCTCTCTCTCTCTCTCTCTCCCTCTCTCTCTCTCTCTCTCTCTCTCTGTCTCTCTCTCTCTCTTACTCTCTCTCTCTCTCTGACTCTCTCTCTCTCTCTCTCTCTCTCTCACTCTCTCTCTCTCTCTCTCTCTCTCTCTCTCTCTCTCTCTATGAAATGCTGCTGATCTACGGTTTCATAAATGTGCAATGAAATATAATTGTCTCACTACTGGAAAAAAGCACAAACATTTCAAGCCCTAAGTTAGCTGCTAGCTGGGATACATAGTTTGTTGGACTGGTAGTAAGGCAGGAATACGGGGAGAGAAGGACCCAGGGCAGCCATATTAACCCTGTTCACAGTTTTTGTCTATCAACCAAATAGACAGCTTGTTTTATGAACCATTCTTACGCTGTTGAAATGGGACGATATGACATTAAAAATCGTATGTCTGCAACAATATCGTATATAGCATCACAATGTCACATTACATTGGGGGCATCTTTTTTGTATTTTTAACCAGTTAACATGTAAGATCATCATAATATATATGCACTTTAATATACACATCTTAAAATTTGTAGCCGTCTCACCTATGTCATTCAACAGCTACCGGACAGGTCATGAATTCAATTAGAGAATCCTAACTCAAAGAGTAGGACATATGCCAAGTGGACTTGTTAACAGTAGTACCTAAATCAATTAATTTATTGCTCACAACACAACACCACCCATTAATTTAACGACCCTGAATAGTAAACCGATTTTTTATTTTTTTCTCCTTTGGATTAAGTCTCCAGATTGCGTTGGTGATCTGACGGAAAGTATTTTCTCGTATTCCTGATAACACTTAACAAGTGCGCGCATATTGGACTCTCCAAACTAAAGCCTATAGGCTCTTCGTCGTGGTAACAAGACGTGCCTGTCATCGACTCCGAAAGTGATGGCTGATCTCCCAAGGGTTTGTGCTTCACAACAGTCATCTAAATAAGCAGACAACAGAGTAATAAAGCTAGTGTTACTAACATCACCTGCCCCCACTGGCATGATGGTAAGCTCCACAAGTAAAAAAACAACAACAAAGAACACAACACAGGCTGGCTGTTCTCTGAACTGTAATCTAAACAAAGGATCACAGTTAAAATATGTGAGGCGTTACTGGCGTAGTTACAGAACCCAGAGCCATGGAGCCGGAGAGTTAAAAAACGATGAAACATGAATGTACAGCGAGGAAGTAGACCGACAAACATGTAAGAAGAGAAGTTGTTGTACATGAGGAAGATGGTTAAATGTATAGTTTATTATACTTGATGGTTTATACATCACAATTTGTCGTTTTCTTTTGCGGTTTCAATACATGATATTGGAATAACAATAGGATACAATAATGCAATTGTACAATGTCTTTCTGTTAAAAATTGACTTGGTTAAGATAGTCAGGTTTTTTTAAAGATCTTTTTGTCTCTACAAATTCTATTCAAGTGTCGGCCATGTAGACCTCAGTCACTGGAAAGTGAAAGACACTCGGGGTCCACTCGGATATAAACACATTCAAGGACTATATGTGGACGAGTTTAGGTTTACGTGTCGTTTGGTGAAATGACTGTCTGCGCCTCCTGCTGCAAGATCACAGGTGGGAGGGCGAAAAAACCAAACAAACCCTGAAACAAAACGACCTTATGAGGCATCTAGAATTTCGTATTGCATTTCTGCAGGTATATACAAATCCATGTGAAGTTAACGAACGTTACCTACAAATTGTTTGTCTCCTCCATGAATGTTTAATAGAGAATAGATTACTATCACTGGGGCTTGTGCTGATTTAGGAACTTATTTTGCCATTGGTAAGGACAATGAGGAAGAATGCAAAATGTCAAAATCTTCTAAGTCGATCTTCTAAACCCAATAAACAGCCAGCGTTGACAACAGACTAAATGCTTTCTGTTTTCTCATGACAGTCATTATGGCATATATAGCAACACTATTCTAAAACTTGCAAACGATAATGTAAATGTTTAAATATAAGCCATATCATATTAACATACAATCATCTTCTCTCCTGAATCTCTCTCTCTCTCTCTCTCTCTCTCTCTCTCTCTGTGAACCTCAACGAGAAACAAAGAGTCCACACAGACTATCTATTAAAACACTGTTTCACCAGGTCCACAGGAAAGCATGTTGATATTGCACATTCAACCATTAAAATCTCTTATTTTTGTCGCCATATTTAACGTCAGTTGACCTAACAGCAGTTCTGTCAGGCTACGTTCAAGAGGTCTAGGTAACTGTGTGTACATTCTTCCGTTTTAAAAGAGACGACAGCTTAGTAGTCACAAAGGCAGCGACGAACGGCCGCGCGATCATCTAGCGATGTGTTTTGACGTGGGGTCAAGTGTAAAAGGCCGCGTCGTTTACCTGACGACAAGCAATCTACCAATCGCAGACATCACAAAAACACGGTTCCTTTAACTTTAACTTGGTGACAGGTTAAATGGGTAATAAGTCACTCAACATGCCACTGCTCAGATGTCTGGAGGGAGAGGGGGGGGGGGGCATCACTATTCATACTTAAAATGTATGCTACACCTACCAGTCCACATCTATACCCTCCATTCTTAGGCCACAGAACTCGCACAGCATATGTTGATATGTAACTTGTAATATTACCTCTGTTCACAATCCCTTCCATACACAATCACTTGACTTGGTCAGAAATACCTCTTGGATCAAAGAAAAACTCAAGAATAAAAAAAAAGAGTAAATGAACAAAAGCGAGCAAGTGAACTTTATCACAAATGAACCGTGAACGTCTTAAATGATATGAAATAAAAAGTGAACGCCTCGGCATGGCAGTTAAACCTGAGTTTGTGTTTTGGAAGTGTTTGTTTTAGTATTTTTGTATCTGATGATAGTATTCTATTTCTATTCAGGCATTGATCTACTACACTGTCGAGTATACACTCAATGTGTTTTCCCTTTGATTTATTTTTCTTTTGTGTAACACATCAATTATTTCACAGTTTGTAGCCGATTCTCGGTTGTCCCCCCCACCGCCCCCCCACTCCCCCCCCCACCCCCCTTTGCTTCTCCTTCACAGGATCAACAGGCAAACTCCTCAAAGTTGCCTAGAGTCGGGTGACGAGGTAACATGTTCGGCGTGAATCCGACACTGTCCGAGTGACTCCGGAGGGTGTCACAGGTGCTCTGTGGGAGAGAAAAAATAATAAGCGGGAAAGGGAAGGAGGAGGGGAGACGAGGTCATCCATATTGAGGGAGGAGGGTGGTGGAGGGGGAAAAGACATTGGGAAAAACAATGAGATTGAAAAGCAGTGGAGAATGGATTTTGATGATGACAAGGCGAACGAATGGCCATGCGTGGTGATCGGTGAAAAAAAAAATCACAACGGACAAAGAAATGAGAGAAAAATGGCCATGGACGATGAATTGGACGCACGGTCACGGTTCACGGTTGCGGACAATGAATGACAGAGAAATGCATCCAATTGGTAAAAGACAGGGATTAAAGAAGCAACCATAGCACAAATGGTGCCCAATGAAAGGTTAATGTAACGAAAAAGAGGGGGGGACATATAGAGAGATGAGTGGACAGAGGGGAAAGGAGAAGAAAGAACAACACATTTAGTCCTGTGCATCAGTTATATGAGCATGAATATGTCTAGCAGTATCGTAATGGAAGCTGAGTCATTCCGCATGTTGTGTGTTCAATCTGGGCAAATGGGCTTTTTGCTCAGATGTTGCTGATACATGGAGAAACGTGATGCAATCATTTGTAGCAATAGTGTAATTGCTATTCCCGGGCAGGAAAAGAAAAAAATATTATTGTATATAAAATCACTGCATGCAGATGTGTACATAACATCACAAAGTAATGCATCTAGTGATGTTATTAGGTACAGCTTCTAATGCAATGCCTCTTAAACGGCCCCGTCTTAGTTTACTAGTGATGTTGTTAGGCACCGCTTATGATGCAATGCCCCTTAAACGACCCCATTGTGCTGCAGGGAAACATATCTTAAGTTGTTCAGCCCTGTTTTTTTGTTGGACAGATATGCATTTGTTTTTCACTGAAGCACTGCTCTTATCCCTACGGGGGGCAGGTGGAGAAAACGTTATCATTATTGATATTATTATTATTATTATTTATTCCACTGACCAAAAAGCACACACTGTGATGAAACTAACCTTTCCCTGGTCGATAAGAGGCAACAGATTTTCAGATCAGAGCGCACCGTGTGAATGATACTGTTTAATCCCACTCTCATCTGAAAGACAGCGGCCTACGGAAAAACCAAATCAACCAACCAAAAATCGGATAAGGTATGTATGACGATGGTGTCCGGTGTCGGATGAACCGTATGGGATGTTCCCCACAATGTCCCAGAGAGAGAGAGGAGAGGGACAGCGTTGGAGGGAGGCTCTAATGTTAATGGGGTTCGCTACCTGGGGGCATGATTAGGCGTGACACCAGGGCTGGTTGGGGTCTCTGGAAACTCCTGGAATAGACATGATGAAAAGAAAGATGGGTGAGGGTGGCTGGAATGGAAATAATAAACAGTCAGGGGGGGGTGGCTATCAGGGGCTTCAAGTTGAGAGAGTTGAGGGATGTCAAATGTTTAGGAGCATTAGGTGGGAATGTAAGGTGTTTTCTGTCTCTTTTTGCACGACCAGGCAGAAACACGGCGGGCGTACAGCAGAAACACAGCCGAGTAAAACAAGGTTGACGAGCATTGAGGAGAAGGAAAGTCAAACTTCAGAAAATGATGATATGCCGTATGTTCAGAGTTGGGTCGTTTAAGTGGAGTTATGAGCGAATCAGTTGAAAGAGGATTCTTCGTTATGAGAGTAAGAGGTGGATAAGATGATTCAGAGTAAGCAAGTGATTTTATGACATGAATGGAGGGTAATGCAGAAAGTAAAAAACGAAATACACTATGTGTCTTAGGTTTGTTTTCCTACAATGGCTAGCGTAATGCTCAGCCAAACCAGATCTCTTGGAGTCATTCCTCTTATACATCTTTACTCGGACAAAGAAGAATGCACACAACCTTTTTCTGCTATGTTGAACTACATCTAGTAAAGTGAGGCCACCATGCATGCAAGTACAGTACGCGGCACTTATTCCGAGACAAACCTAAGGCTTCATCAAAAACTTGCAAAGCAAATTGAAGTTGGTTTATTCTCTCCATTGTTACTCATGAGGAACACTTGGGCTTGTCTCACTTTCTTTTCTCTCTCTTTTTTTTTTACAGGGCAGTTTTGGAAACAAACGGGTAGATGAACTCAGGAACACAATGTTTTGATGCACTGAGAATATTACACTTCATTACGTTTGATTAATGACCATATAAGGGGGACCACAACTTCCCTGTACATTGTTGGATAAGATAAAGAAACAGTGCAGGATCTCTATATTGGTAGATAAATAAACCATAAGGAGATCTCAAAATCTAGTGTGTGTTCATTGATTTAAAGACAAAAATATCCACCCGGTGGGTTGGATATGTTTTATTCTTTAGACATACGTTCAAATCAGTATTTGAATAATTTCAAATACATTTGAACAGAACGTGATGGTGGCAGTGAAAAAGTCACAAATAAGTTGGGCATCATTTTGACATGGTGCAGGTTTAAAGAAAACATTTAAATACTTTATTACTTAATCTTTAATACAAGAAGACAATAAGACACTGTTATGGTTCCTGGGTTTATCTAACATGCTGCCACTGATCAGCAGCATTAAAAAAGCAGTTTTGAGAAACAAAAGAAAATTACCAGATTGTCACTCTGGCAACGTCGTGGCCGCTTCTTGCGAATAAAGTAACCCAGAACCTTATCCTTGAACACCTAAACACAAAAGCCAGCAGATCAGCATAACTTACATGCATAGCAATCAATGGCACGAAACGTAACACAAACAGTACACAGGTATTTAAGGGCTTGGCTGTGCAAATGACATCAATAGAAATGGGCAAAAGTGCAAAACACTTCACAATGAGGGTACATTAAGTAACATTAGTTAATGCAGTAATAACAGTTCATTAACAGTTAACCAATGTATCTAGTAATCATTTACTAATGGTGTTCATGTTAACCAAGATATTAATTGATACATTATTTAATAGTTTATAAAGATGTGCTCCATAGACATGAGGTACTCTGCAAAATAGACAGTGAAAATGCTCTGTTGATGACACAGACAGCGTGAGGTAAATTAATACCATGAAGACTAGTAGTAAATGATAACTAGACACATTAGTTAACTGTTAATTAACAGTTAGTTAATGATTATTACTGCATTATCTAATGTTCATTAATGTACCCCCATTGTAAAGTGTTACCAAAGAATCAATAGCATTTTCCCCTATAGTGACAAAAATGTCAAATTAATTCTGGGGGGGGGGTTAAACTGTTTACCTCGTATAAGTAGTCGAATATTTCCAATATTGTCAAAACGCTGGCTCCAATAAACAGCCCCATCTGTCCTCCGATGTCACCTAGGAACATACATACATACAGATATGCAGATGTGCTGCCAGGGGGTGCACACATACCTCACCCACCCTGTCAACTTTACTTCCATGAGCGTCGTGTTCGCGCGTGAGTGATTACGGATAAGCTGTCAAAATCACATACTTTAAACCTGGCTTTCTGCAAGAGTGAGCTCAAGTGCATCACATTCTGGAAATGGATGTAGACCCCATTTCATTTCCCATTCCAATGCTGAAAGAACATTCGTCCTGACCCCGATTTGAGAAACGCAGTAAAAGCCTGCAGATGGTTTTCTAAAGATGAAGATCAATGCATTTATTTTTTCCAACATCTATCATGAAGTAAGCTTTGCAAATCTCACCGAGAAGCCCTGCGATTTCATACGCCTTCTTCTGCTCAATCTTCTCATAGTTCAAAGCTTCAAAGAAGATGTCCAGCACCATTATGTTTTCTCTGGGGAGAAGGAAGACAGGAGCTGCTCTCAGCATACTTTTTTATTGCTAACTATAGAACTGAAATATCACTTAAATCATTTGAAAACATTTAAGATTCAATCGCCTCTCATTTGTTCTGGCATTGAAGGTGAACGATGGAGACCAACATCATGCTATGCTAACGCTATCCAAACAAAACAAAACAAAAAAAGTAGGTCATACATAACGTCATCATCTAAGGGACGAATAGCTAACGGGCTAATACTTACCCGATGTATTGCTCAGTTTTGTTGAATTTCTTAGCCAGATACTTAGCGGACGCCTTACTGGGGATCTTAACCATGGAGAGCTCCTTGCCATAGCGCGTCATGTTGCAGGGCGTCTCACAGACACAGTAATTGTTGTCTTTCTCTACCAGAAAGTCTGTGGATGTGGATCAAAGTCATTCAATTGACTGAGCACAAGTCTAACATTACTGTAATGAAAACTGTATGCAGGCTCCCGAGTGTTTGAAAAAAAAACAAAGAACGCTGACAACAAACACATCAAAGCGAAGAACAGAAAACTATTCGCTGCCATCGTTCACTTTCCATGAAATAAAAATAATGACCGATATCAAGAAAACGGAAAAAGGAACACGATCTGAGCCGTTGATTATTTTCTAATGAAGCATGAACAGAACACAAATACGTTTTAATGGGATTTCAAGGAAGAAAACAACTGATATTCATGTGTTGCTTCAGCACTGACTGCGAAATGAACCCCTAATATGAGTGAATACAAAACTATTCATTTAGTTGTCATGTTGTGCTGTGGCACCCGGTGGCTCAGAAAGGCTCGGGTGACCGGGCTATCCAGACACTTAGGCCAACCCATGTAGTAAAACAATCTCTGAGAAGAATGTACTGTATGTGTTGTGCTAAAAAGAAATGATCTTCTCTGTCTGCAGTGCTATCGGTTTTGGCTCACCTAACGCTGGGTCAGCACAGTCTTTGTACTGCTCAGGTGTGCAAACGGTTGAGGTACCTGTTCAATACCGCACAGAGGGGAAAGAAAACGCATAATGAATCCACCTGCACCGACAACAACAACAGAAACCACAGAAGTGTACCATCTGTCTTTTGGATAGCTACATGATCACGACAGAAACAACATTGACAACATGGTCGGTGCAAAACAAATTAAATGCTTTGGCTTCGCGAGTCGGCCAAGCGTGCCTACCGGGCATGTGCACCATCCTGCAGTTGCAGTTCTCCACCAGGTAGCGCGTCTCACAGTCGATGCGGCACGCAGTGATGCTGTACGTGGAGAAAAACTCTGAATCTATGGGGGTAGACTTGCAGTCGCCCCAAGGTGGTGGCAGGTACTGAAGCTGAAAGAGGGAAAAAGGAGAGTGTATTTTATCCCCCCCGGTGTCGGCCAGCCAGACAGGGTGTACAGCACCGCTACACACCAGTCAAGCCCAGTAAACAACAAGTCTCATAACCGTTGCACAAAAAAACTAATATTTGTTACCAAAACAGGACTGCAGGCAGCCACGAAACCATACCAACAATAAAATACAATACAAAACAACAACAACAACTTGTTAGTGTGCTTGTGGACAGTGCTGACACAAGATGCCCGATCAGATTTAAAACGACGGGTAAACAGGGAAGGGGGCTGTGTTTTGCAGCAGGCACCATGCAGAACAGATAACGATACATTACTGATGCACGGCTTGTCCTATAGTGGGGGGAAGCAAAGTATCATGGGGAAATGGAAACAGGCCTAATTAAATCTGCAAAATATGGACTCTCAGAAGGAACACCACGATCGATGGACAAGGAAAATGGATCTGCAATGGAACTCGGTAATCACAGTCTACGCTTGTATTGATCGCACTTTCACTATACTTTTACTTTGTAAATTTTATCAAACATTTCCAAGTTAGGAAACTGGATGGATAGCCGTTACCTTATGTCTCGTGTTTAGCACTATGATGTAAAAATCTGGTTACAGGTCAAAAGTGTGCTGGGGAATTTGAAATGGATCCTCTTATTAAGATCCTTTTTTTTTCTTTTCCACAGCGACCTTTCTTGGATAACTATCTACCTGGATATCTAACTAACTAACTACCTGGATATCTATCTTAAAACCAGACTTTCCCATCCTGATATCTGGCATATACAGTAGTTCAGTCCCCTTTTCGAGAAGTCTGCTTAGTTTGCGCTAACGCATGCATATGTTTAATACTGATTTGACACTTCTTCAATATCTCGAGGTTATTTACACATACATCCAACGGCGGTCTCTTATCAGAGCCAGGGTCCTGCGCAGAGGAAACCTTTGCATAATAAATTCAAGCGCTATATCCTCAAACCACAGTTCACCCTAACACTTAATCCTTCCCAACAGTCTGTCCAGATTTAGCTTTGCCACCTAATAAGGACATTTAGTCAATGGTTGGTGGCACATACAGAGTCTTAATTCAGTTACGCAGGGGATTTAAAATGGCAAACATAATTAAGCCCTTATTGAAATTCTGCTGGCAGCAAACAGTCTCATAGTTAGAGAAAGTTGGGGGGGGGACCACCCTCATGTGCATTGGGCATGACTGAGGCTGTATGAGCACCGCGATGACTTGAATGAAGTGACGAATTACGTAGCCATGGGCCCAGCAGGTGACATCAACCAGAGCGGTCGCTTCACATGTCCAACACCGACGGCACACACACCACTAAAACAACAACAACAACAAATGCAACAAAAATAAGTCAAAAGAATGTGTTAAACAAGAGAAGTACGTAAAAAATAAGGCAGAAAGCCAGACAACGGACTGGGCTGCATGTGTCAGCCGCATATGGTAGCCACAGTGGAAGGCATTAGCCGCTCTTTAATGGCTATGAGAATGGCAGCTTAGACAAGGATGGATCATCAAGTTGAGAGATGTTGTACTTGTGCTCCGGCCACACGCAAAAAAGAGGAGAAAAAAAAGAGACAGATGGCGCCGTTCCCAGCGGAGGCAATGGAGGTGTGGAATTCAAACGAGGGGAGAGTGGTTGTGGTGGTGGTGGTGGTGGTAGTGGTGGGAGGGTCGGTTGTGTAAGGCTACTTAACAATACATTAATCTTGTGTCATGCAGCATTTCCAGACAGGAATACGCTACCCTCTGCTCTTGAGTGGAAACAAACGTTTGGAAGCCCGGGGCAACCCCGAAGCCCAGCTCATGGAGGAAAGGAGGCTCTGACTGAGAGTGAAGCTGCACTTTTAGTCCGGCCTCATAAGACGTCTCATCTAGGGAAGGAGGGGAGGACGGAACACAGCCCACATTGTTACTCATGGGAGCGCAGCAAGATGAAGGATTCGCAATGTCTGATTGGTCAAGGCCCGTTGTACGTCCACCAATAGCTGCCATTGTGTAAAAAAAAGAAAAGGAAAAAAAAAAGAAATCATATCTGAATTTCCTGGTGGTGCTACTGATGGCTCGGAGGCAAACGTTGGGTCATTCAGCCGCTTCCACCGCTCTCTTCCACTCAATCCATCAGTCTGACAGTCAGCATTGAAACCCATCCAGATTAAAAGGTACAGCATTGTCCCTCCAGGTTCCCCGAATCGCAGCTTTCTATCAAGGATTCAATACCTGGGAGGGCGATGCTGGAACTTGACAGGCTATGAAAATGAGAAAGTACCTTCAAACTACATGCAGGCGTTGGACGCATCGCAACTGTGTGGGGGGATTTGGAGCAGCTGATCGACAACATTGATTCCTTCATTCATTAAATCTTCAACTTTGCTATACTGATGTAGGTTCTAATATTTGTGAAGATGACAATTAAACATAAAAGACAAAGCTTGTTCTCCAAACAACAAAGCGATATTGATTCATTTGCAGTGTTCAGCTGAATTCCTAGTATAGTGTGTGGGAACGCTCAAATTTTAAAACCTCACAAAACTATAATTGCCATCTCTGCAGTGTCCAATCGTCTTTTTTGAAGTGGTTAATGCTCTGCTTCCACCATCCCATGATATTTTGCTGAATAGAAATGTGAAGATTGTAGATTAAAAGGAATTACCCAGGATATTACATCATTACATCATATCTACATACAGAGTCATGTATCATGTATTTAACCATTTTTGGCTAATGCATTTAAATTAGTGTTACAAAGTAAATGCTAAACGGGTGAGAAATTAGGACATGGGGGAAAAATGCTAATGGTGGGAGCCTTGCGGGTCAGCAGCACTACACTAAATAAATCACCACACACTGCATAAATCACTGTAAGAATCCGACCATGTTTAGCGTTCACAGACTTTTGTACTGCACTGTGGACACCGTTTTAAAGATTTGTTGTCTAGGTAACATCCGCTAACAACAGCTTTATGGTTGGATTAGATTTGGAAATCAATGAACTGGGGAGGAAAAAGTTATGCTGACCACACAGGCTTTTAGTACTTTCTCCTTCAATGCCTACGGTGGACGGGTAAACAAGATGTAAAATATCTATGGAATATTCCTCATAAACAATGGGTGTTTAATGGGCCAAGAACAGTCCTGGACCTGGAAGCAGCTAGAAGTTTCCTCTTAATTGCCCTCGGCTTCCTCGTCGTCCCATAACCACAATAAATCTGAAATACATAAAACGTACAATCCAAAGACTGTAAATTCTGCAGTGTGTGTGTGCGGCAGTCCAATCCATTGTCATAGCATTCGTACGGCGGTATCTAGCGGTGCTAAAAACAAGGTCTATCTTTCTGTCCTCTGCCTGGTCTTAACCTGCTCCAATTGAGGTTCAATGAGAAAAGGGCTACAGTATAACCAAGCATTACTGCAGCACCTACACAGTATCTTCTCCCATTCTACTGGTAAAGCTCAGCCCCCCCAAAGCACGTTGTTTCCATCTAAAGATCCCCCACTGCACGTTTCATGCACACATAAACTCAAAAGAGATCGCATTTTGAGTCCAGGGCCTTCAGGGCACAGAGGGATTTTGGGGTATGGGTGGGACGGAGGGAGTTTAAGCAAGAAAGTAGGGGTCAGTGTGTGTGTGTATGTGTGTGTGTGGAAGGGGGGAGGTGATGCCGAGCGAAACATGGAGGGGTTTGAGAGGCGGAGGTGGTGGTGTTGGTGCGTGTGACCAAACGTTAGCTACCAGTTGCTGCTGACATGACACAAAGGTTTGAAAACCAGGCGCCACACCAAATCCCAGCTGGTCAATGAAGGGCGGTTCGTCCTGGCTGTGGATTTGAACCTTGATGCCCGCTTCGTACGAGGTCTCATCTGTGGATACAGCAGGTCAGACACAATGTGACAAACGGCCTCACAATTGCCCTACAAAAACCCTAACACCGCTATGCGGTACGCCTCCCGTATGCTTCACTGGGACAGGAAGGACAGCGAGGGAAGCGCTCTTTGGTTAGGTTGTGGAATGACTCAGGAATATTTTATTTCACGCATGGAAAGGCTAACAATACATTGACTCCATATCCCCATTCCTGCATCATTCTTGAGTCATCGATAATTATTGGATTTTTTTTTCCAGTCAACGATAAATCGATAATTAGTTTTCTAGGTCATAAAATGCTTTAACCTGGAGTCACGACTGTATCGACCTTTTAGTTCCTGTACACAATGGAAGGTATAAATAAAGGACACGACATCATACATCTTTGTTAGGCGGTATTATCAGACTACACTGAAGATGATGGATTAAGTTCCACAGTTAGGCTATCCTGGTTACAAGTCTAATTTCAAAATAAAACAACAACACTAGAAGACACAGGCTAACATGTGAACTGACCTGTCTCTCCCCAAACGGGCAGGTATTCGTCCTGCTGAATGTCCAACATGATCTCCAAGCCGTTCCCCGTGCCACCTTTCAGTGTGGTCAACAGCGGGTTGCCGTCCAATCCAGAGTTGAAGGTGTAACATTTTCCATAGCGTGTGTAAATCTGGGGAGGGGGGAGGGAAATGTACATTCATTGTAAGACAACAGATACCCACGTTATGTGACTGATGGCAACTGAGAGGATTGCTGCAAACAGTATTAATTTTAACAGAACTCAGACCTGATTTTGAATAACTGGTATTTCTCATCATTGTAGGATTCTGGATAGCGAGCCATCAGAGAAGATGTAAGCTTAACATTTCTGCATAATAAATGTAATTAATGTATATATTCTACCATTGTCCTTACCTTGCAAAATGGTAAAGGTTTGCAGTCAAACTCGTAAGTCATAGATAACATTAAAGCTTTGAAAGTGTCTGACTGGGAGGGTGAGTCACGGCATATAATTATGTGTGATAAAGATAATGCTCACGCACTGTGAAAATGATTGGTTTGACAATATTGTGAAAAACACAGCCCACCCAATGCATTTCTGTTCACTGTGTCAAGGCACAAGGAAACGCAACAGCGAGGTGTCTAACTACAAGGACGGCAAATGTAAATTTTTGAACACAAAACAAAACATGGAAGCACACACAAAAAACACACACACACACACAGAAACACACACAGACACACACACCTATGAAACTACAGTGAATGAACTAACACAAAATATGATTCCCTTCCTATCCACCTTTACTTTGGTGACAAGGTTGGTTGGATGGAATTGACTAAACCATCACCATCATCCATTATTTTACTACATAATTAAGTAATGCACATGAAGGGAGAGTCGCATCTATCCACATATATATTGTGTGCGTAAGGCAACATACGAAATTAACCACCAGATGCTTCATTTGAAATGCTGACATTTTAATTAGTCGCTGATTTATAGTGTTTGAATTTTGAATACCGCCATCGTTCTTTGCTGGAGTTGTTGTCACTGCCTCGCAATAAAAGAGACACAGATAAAGAAAGCCCATAGCAGCAGCAGATATGATGTGATGATTGATAACCCGTCTTCAAGTCACCCGAGATGGATGTGATAACGATGTTTGGCAAAAAAACATGATTAAAGTGAGAAAAGACGTAGTGCGCATGTATGTGTCGGAGTGTATGTTGCGGTGTCGGTCTTTATGTGTGTGTGTCTGTGTGTGAGTGTGTGTGTGTCAGTGTGTATGTCCCATTTGTGCATGTGTGTGTGGGTGTCAGCGTGTATGTGTGTGGGTGCCACACACATAGGATCGTGTATGTGTGTGTGGGGACTTCTTTATTGTGCAATAAAACAAAATATGTTTGTCTGCCATTTTTACATGTCTGCGGCACTGAAAGAATGCCTGAAAACAGGAGGCTAGGTATTCCTGCATACATTTCTAATACACCTCGTCAACCACATTCACATCGATGACATGTCGCAAACATTCGCTGTCATTCTGTACATACTGTGCTGAAGTTTCTGTAGGTGCACACGTCCCCGCGGAACCTGCATTCTAGCAGCATGTGCTCCAATTGGTGACCCAACCTGCCCATCATCTCAGTCGTGTTGACATGGTAATCAGGGGGCGGGTGGTAGTGGTTGAAGTCCAGCAGGTTCAGGAGACCCTGCTTGTGGTTATCCTTGAGGAAGGCCAGGCTGGTCTCCATGACGGTGTGATTGGGATACATAAGGTCCATCCAGTAGCCGCTGTGGTACAGGTCCTCCGTGGTCAGACTGGACACGCGGAACACATTCTTGTTGCAGAAGGTGACTGCTGGGAAGGACATGCTGTGAGCCCAGACCATGTAGATCTTGGTGATCGCGGGGTAGGACATCAGGTAGAGGATGCGGTTCCACGACCAGGTGAACAGCATCACCACGCACACAGAAAAGGCCAGGACCCAGAGGACCCGCTGGGGTTTGGACTTTTCCGGAGTGAAGGCAAACTTCAGGCCATGGATTTTGGTCTTCCTCATAAAATCCACCGTGATCTCCTTCCACGTTGTCCTGAGCGCGGTGGTTTCGCCCTTGACGGCATCCCTCTGGGCATCGGGTGATTTGTGTGGCTCGAAACAGACGGAGTCAGATTTGGGTGGAGTCAACATGATGACAGTTCACAGGTGGCTGGCTCCGGCCGACATATGTAGCTTCACTTTACAATCCTTGGCTCTTTTAATTGACACATAGGAGGCTTGATTTAAAAACCTTTTGATTTGAAATAAAAGCGTTTAGTCTTCGTATATTCAAGGGATCGGAGACAGTCCTCTGCAGCGTCGTCCTACTGTCCAGACATGGAAGATCTCTCTGCCTTAACAAAGGAACTGTGCCGGGCAGGTTAGACTGATTTACATAATGATTCCTTTATTGGAGTAAAAACTAAAAAAACACTGAATCTATCCATTAGTGGGAATAGTCAAGCAGAGCCTTCAGCAGACCTTTATCAATAGATGAATGGATGTGATAATTGCAGATGTAAGCAACGACCCAGAGGCAATCAGTTACAAAGAAAAATGAAAAAAAATCCAAACAGACCTACCCCTGAATCTCAGATCTTCCATCTCCCTTTCCTTATTCCAGATAACAATACAATATTTCTCCTTTTCCCCAGTTACCCAGAACTCCTTTTTCTGCCTCTCCCAGACTGGAGGGATGCTTTTTTCAGCCTGCTGGCTTGCAGTCTGCACGAAGGAATACAGAGCCAGTTGCTCCACAGCCTCTCGACTGTTGAATGGAGAACGAGGTGGAGCCAGTGGGTGAAATTGTTTTCTCCCAGTGATGGAGTAGATCTCCAGTCGTATATTATATCAGGGATGTTATAGCCTCACTTTTCACCACCAAATCATCACCCAGGGGTGGTCAAAACAAGACCCAGCCTCAGATTCTTTATCCGCCGCTTGTTCGGGGATCGTTCAAATGGATAATTGATAACTTTGCAGTAAACCACAGACAGAAAAAAAGTTGTCAAATCCTTTGTTGAAATAATTGAAAATTATTGATAACTGTTGGTTATTTATGGATTTCGGCCAGTACTGTACTGCTCCAGAAACACAGCGAGGCGTTCCATCTTACAGCCTAATTGGATCCAACTGAATGGTCCCTCACTTTGATCAAAATAACGACAGGAATGATGGTGGCAGTGCAGACAGTTCTTTCAATGCATCTGTGTAGTATCTTTAATGAGTGTATAGCTGTGACAGTACAAATATGATATATGATATATGGACATAGAATGTAAAACGTATTTTGCATGAAAAATATTAACAGGCATATAGGTCAAATCATGATTAGATGGACTGCATTTTTTTCAGTGGACATAAGAGCATGGGGAGATGCAAAAAGCTAAAAAAATCAGTAGAATAAACATAAAACTACACTAGACAGCGAGTCTTTGAGACTGAGTGTCAGCAGAAAACAGCCCATCTACATCCATCTGCCAGCTGTACAGTTCTAATGGCAAGAAGGACCAAAATAAGCTAGAAACATAAACTTGAGACGGGGGCATGAAAACCGTTTGACAACTTTCAATGGCTTTGTTTCAGCACCTGTCATATTTCACCTGCAGAGTGCTTCTGCTTCAAACTTTGGTTGCCATACCAACACATCAGGTTAAAATAGCAGACAGATGGAGTTTGGATGTCCTTCTCCATAAGATGCGAGCAGCACTTGTGCTATAAGCAGTCAAAATGTTCACGGTCTCAGATAAACCTCTTGTTTTAGTGCCATTTCTATGATCATATAGTACGCCAAATAGGAACACAGATGTACTTGGTGTCCACTCTTGCCACTGGCAAACTCAAGTACTTCCTGACCATTGGTTGCAAAAGTAAAAGCCTTCTGTTCTTTTGGTTTAATGTTATGTATTTGTAGTGCGCGCAATAGACATGTAATGTTTAGCAGAGCATAGCGGAGGTGTCGGCCATTGTTGGGGTGTTAATTGCCTATTCAACATCCAACATTGGGCGTTTAGGTGCTGAATGACATCAAACTCAACCCTTTCAGATAATCTAAGCATTTGGAATTGAACACATTGAGCGCATCTGTTGGCAGTGGCACAGAAGAGTACTAAGCACACCATTTCAAGCAATAAGTAAATCTCACCACAGATGAAGTGGCAAGCAAGTAAATTACTTATCCACTACTACCTTAGAGAAGTCAAAAGGTTGTGTGCCTATGGATTAGCTCTATTGATTTCCTTTACTCTCAATTTCTTGTTTGAAACGTATCAATGTAGACACATTCAACTGATAGGGTAATTCCCAAGATGCACTTATCTTAAAACCCAGGCTTGTGATGGCAGATGTAAGAGTCCATAACTCCAATTAGTCCCATGAATGTCTCTGGTCAGCAGTTTGTACCAAATTGTGTTTCTGCGGCTCCATTAGATCCTGCGGGGGGGGGGGTTGAAGTTTTTTGTTTGGTGAAGTTTGGAATTTGAGAAAATTAATTTAGGTGTGATTTTGTGGTTTCAAAACATAATATGTTGCCACACATTACACATTTTGTGGCCTCGGGATATTTTAGGTCACCACAAACGGGTGTAGTTAGTTCTGGTCAGACACTCTCGTCATGCACCGCCTATCAGCTGACAGTTAACGCGGTCTAATCAAATGCACGGATACTTGATAGGCGGTCAATTTATGACTTCCATCTTACACACATGGATTCTGTAAGACAAAATAAGACAATATACAAATAATTATCCGATTTTAATACTAAACACGCCGGGCTTTAGTACTCTGACGTAACCGCGCACACACCTAACCGACACTAGGACCTTAGGCGCTAGCTTGGCTGTCCAAAGTGCATGATTAGAAATAATGAATAACCCCATATAACGAAAACTAACGGGGAATGTTCACCAATTTCCCACTTAAACTTCTGTTTATTTATCCAAGTACCCAATGCAACATTCTCAATGCCATTCCACTCAATGAGCTTCAATACGCCCCGCTGGCATGCTACTTGTCATGCTACTTTCCCAGCTGGTAACATGCTGATCTGAATGTCGTTAAACTCGTACTTGTACACTTTGTATTGACGATTAATTGAATCTAATCAACTCTAAATACAAGTGCAGGCTTTTGTTTTTGTGACCTTGTTTGATAGTCTGTCTATTGATCAAATCATCCATCTGTCTACCTAAATGTAAATGTAGCTTGTTTGTAGTTTTATTAAATGGAATGCTATTGACAACCGTTTTAGTCTTTGAAGGAGTTACTACTCTACTACTACTCCACCCTGACGTCAAGATGCCAGGAAAATCATCTCCATCTCAATGTCAACAAAAGAAAGAAATGTATTGTGGACTACAGGAAGCTGCAGGAAGGAGAACATGCTCCAACATTCACATCAATGGGGCCGAAGTTGAAAGAGTCAGCAGCTTCAGGTTCCTTGGGATAACCGTCAGCGAGGACCTCTCCTGGTCCTATCACGCCGGCGTCATGGTCCTCCTCCGCAGGCTGAGGAGGTTTGGCATGAACTCCAGGATACTCTGCAAGAGAGAGTCCCCTGACTGGCTGCATCACCGCCTGGCGTGGCAGCTGCTCCACCCTTGACCGCAAGGCTCTACAGAGGGTGGTGAAAACTGCACAGCACATTACCGGGACTGAGCTGCCAGCCATGCAGGACCTCTCCACTCAGAGGTGGAGGAGGAAGTAGCGTAGCGTAGCTAGCCCAGAGTAGCCGAGCCACAAACTGGTCACTCTGCTACCAGTTACCAGAGCATCCGCACCTGGACCGCCACATTCGGGGATTTTCTCCCACAAACCACAAGACTCCTGAACTCTGTCACCATCCTCCTACACTCCTACACACATTAGCCTTCCTCCACTGCTACTGCCTTTTGTTGTGCATTTGATAAATAAAGAACTTTGAAATTTGTACTACTAGATGGAGTAATTAAGAGCAAAAATTGCTAACTAATTTAATTGGGCACAAATTATGCATCCCTGGCCGCTCAAAAGGAAGATTGTTTGTAGACAAATGAGATGTGGACAGAATTTAGACCTAACCGTCTCTAATATACCTCATTATTAGGATGTGCTATTTTCCAGCCTTCCAAGGCACCCCTTAAAATCATTTGAATTCATACGTTATTAATCAGTCTGGGGCTCAGGACTCATGGCATGAAGCTTTCTAATTCTCCAATTAATCAGCGCTGTTAAACACCCTGACAACCACCCACCTGCTCTCCACAAGCTCACATTTTACACCCAGCAAGACGCTCGCCAGAGAGGATTTCTCTGGTGAATGAGTCCCAATGACATTTGGACCAATATGGATTTATTGTATTTTTGTAGTCCCAATTTCTGACTTTTATGTACTTTTTCAAAAACCCACTGGACTTTACATAATGGACTCCTATATCCTACTCAATTAACCATCGCCTCTCTCTGTTTGATTGTCAAACTGGTTAACACCACATATATCATGAATTATTCAGTTAGTCATAATTAGTCTGTTATCTATCATATTTATTATTATTGTTATTATTATTATTATTATTATTATTATTATTATTATTATTCCCAAACTTCCCTACTCAACTCCTCCTTTATGCTAGAAACATAATTAATGTTTATACTACCTTAATGGAATGACAACACTTGTTGAATTGTTAGTGTACACAATATAAACTATCAAAATCTATAAACTACTCCCACAATATTTAGACCCCATAGACATATTATACATCAACATGTTGCGCTCCTTGCGTTTATACTTTTTACAAGAGATAACTTTGATTGTTCTCCACATACACACACATTGAAATCTAAAAATTTGTTTTGAACTGCTGTTTAAAAAATAACAATTCTCTCACTAGACATAATATTCTTCCCAAATGTCCACACTCAACTCCTCCTCCATACTTTATACAACAAGAATTCAAACTTCACCAACTACCTTACTATACAAATGACAATGACTCAAAACGTACTATTTATACTTTTTAAACGATTAGACTTTTAAACCAAGAACACCCTAGCAACCACCCAAAACACCCTAGCAACCCCTTAGAAACCACCCAGAACACCCTTGTTCAGCCGCTTCAAAGACCTTATATCTCTATTCATATCATGCTATGCTGATGATACAGATCTATTTCTCTGCCAAACCCAACCTGAATCAACTCCCTCCATGATTGCTTATCCACCACCAAAGATTGGATGTCTCTTCATTTCCTCCACCCAAACGCCCTGACAAAACAAATTATTTTAATTGGACCTGATAGCTTTGCCCCTAGTTGATCAGTTTATTGTTCCACTTCACGCATATATCAAGTCTACCGCTATTAATCTTGATATCATCTTTGATCAGCATATGACATTCGACCATTATGTTACGCAGCTCATCCAGTATTTTCTTCAGCTTAGAAATATCCCAAAAATCAAATGTATTCTACGGATCTTGATCCAACTATAACTGTTGTAAGCGACTTCTAAAAACAAATATTTTTGGGCAGCCTTTCTGTAGGTCTCCATCCCTGTCTTATCTTTTGGTCTAATGTTTTAGCTTGGTCTAATTTATTTTACTATATTGTTTATTTTGTATTATTGTTTTTAGATATTGTAATATTGTTTTTAATTATTTCATTGTGTTTGTAATATGTTGATATCAGTGCAGTTGGAATTTGTATTATATTAGTTTTGGATTAGTCTTATGGAGACTTATGGAGATTTGGATTTGGTGTTCATATATCTAGACAGCAAGGATGCAAATGATAAGGTATTTTGCTCATGTTAATGAGATAGTGCTACTGCTAGGTTTTGATGTGAGTGATAATGTGTTTTGTTATAATTTCCTGCTAAAATGTTTGTCTAGCTAGCTATATTCATCCTTAGTTGCATAGCACACACTTGGATGCGCTGCATAAATTACACATCAGACATTTAGTATTTGGGATATAAACTGGCGTTTTAACATTCTTGTTGAAGCTACAGCAAGTCCTCTCTACAGGACTTCCTCCACATCGTCCTGACAACTCTTCCCCCCCCCCGCCGTTAAGTTCGTTTTGGCTCCGACCCGGACTTCTCGGTAGCCCAGACCCGTCTCCGTTACCATGGTGGCGGCATGCCATGTGTGCACCCCTCAGTCCAGCCAAAGTGACCGGGTCGGTAAGTCCACACCTCGGCCTAAATTGTGACTTTGTGGTGCAGTGCGGTTTCAACCCTGCTATACCCTTATAGATATATATCCTCTCCTAACCTCTTCACCTTCCAACAACAACAACAACAACAACAACAACAACAACAACAGCTCAACCAAAACAGAAGGAGAAACACAAATCCTCTGCAAGCGATTTGAGTTAATGCCCCGCTAACCCGCAATGTCAAGACTCCCGCCCCGCACACTGCCCTCCGCCCTCATGCCACCCCCTGTGTTTTTATTTGCATTTATTGTTCTGACAGCTTTTCATGCCAGGCAGGCTCAGCAAACAGCTGCCTAGCAACTTGGAGGGAAGCGTCTCACATCCTGGCTCATACGCGGCACTCAGCCCAGCGCTGGAAAGCAGACAACACTAATCCTGCGTGCGTTTTCAGCCAGCTGATTAGAAAGTCAATAGTAGTTTATCCAATCTGTTGTTCAAGGTAACACCTTCGTCAGGCAAAGACGGAGCAGAAGGCTGAGAGATTTAATGCTTATGCAGGTAAAGGTAGTCCACCTGGATTTCTGACAGGCCAGATGTCTTTATTGGCATTGATTTACCCCGGCTAGGCTTCTCAAGAGCGATAAGTGATGCAGACCGCTACGTAGGCATGACATAGGTGCTGGAAGGACACAGCAGTACCACGGAGGGAGGCTAATCGGAGGCCTACGCATACAGAATACAAGGACGGATAAAAAATAGCTTCTCCTCCGAGCCCTGCAACATAGTCAAAGGTCCATGTGCCAAATACTAAAGTCAAGTAGTGAGACCAGGTCATTTACTTTCTAGTTCCTAAAACTTTAAGAGGAAGAGTATATTACACATGTACCAGTTAAGAAATACAGCAGCCTAATTATGCTAAATATTAATGTTGATGTGATTTTCTTGTGATTCAAATAAATGAATAAAATGTACTGAACTAGTATTGTTTTATGAACACACTCAAATAAAAGAAATTGGTTTTCTGTTCCCATACACGTGAAGACAAAAGACACACACACACACACACACACACACACACACAACTAAAGCATTTAGAGGAAGCCCATTATCACGGTTGGTTCCAGGACTATTTGAGAACACCGTGTCCAAAACCTCACTTTCATCATCCTCACAGGTAATCTATATGAAGCATGTTTTTCAAAGAGCTGACATCCAGTAGATCCGTGTTTGTATTGTTATCTGGACATTACACAAACCAAAATACAGCAAAGCAATACATTCAGAGAAAGCACAAGTCCACCTTTACGTCTCGGGCTGTACAGTGCCTTGCTTGCTAAATGACCCCCGCTTACAAATGATGTCATTTATCAAGTGTTAGGAGTTGACATCCACTTCCAACCGAGCTAACGAACAAAGTTACAACTGGTACACTGACTGTAGCACAGTTAAACATCCGAAAGATGGCAATTAAATATATATTTACGTGTGTGTGTGTGTGTGTGTGTGTGTGTGTGTGTGTGTGTGTGTCTGTATGTCTGTGTGTTTGAGTGTGACTTTTTATGCCATAAAATAAGCAGAAGCAATTTTCCATCTTAAGGCAACTG
>JAOPJH010000131.1:2609749-2625607 GCA_027122575.1 Merluccius polylepis | reverse complement strand
AAGCAACTGCAAGTCAACTTCGGAAAGGCAAAGTAACCTTTTATTTGTTTGTTCTATATTGACATCTACAAATTATCATGGTCTCCTGATTATCGCGTGATCCCGCGAATCCAGCCGCCTCACAGCGCTACGCTGCCGTAATGCGTCCGGTGGAAATTGACGCAGGGCAGAGGAGGCAGCCGTTATGCGACGCAGCCATAACGCGACGCTCACGTCCCCGGTGGAAATCCGGTGTAACTGATATTGGCCCAGTATTATGATGGATCAGCCATGATGGGCTCTGTACCCATTGAATCCATGGGCATTGGCTTCATCTTTAAATAGTCTTGAAGATTGTCTTTACTTGGAAATCTATGTTGGCGATGTGAAAGTACAAGCTAGGTTTGTGGTCAAAGGAAGATTATCATATGACAGACCAATCAACTGTTGCGTTTGTTTCTCTCCCTCAAGAGGAAAGGACAGAGGACAATAGGGCTTAAGGGCATGGCTGTGACTCCCTTGCCCTCCCTACCCCTCCTTGCATGTTTAATTAGGTGTGATGAAGAATTTACTAGTCTCTAATTGTTTTGTGAAAGCACTATGTAGGATTTATGCATTTCCACCCCTTCTTTGATCTGTCACAACAAAGTCCACTCAAAGAGAGACAGCAGTATTTTAGAATTATTTAAATCACACCCACACATGGTGACTATGCTTTTGTCCTCTGCAATTACACATTCAAAGTGCTTTGGATGGGTTTCGTTACTAGGTTCAGTAATGCGATAGCAACTGGACATAAGTTCAGCTAACATAAGTTCCGCCTGAGACTGACATCACACACACCTCAGAGCAGACGGCTAATGTGTTGTACTCTCACCACCGAAGACATCATAAACGCTAATCACTAATCAACAACACACCTTTGACGTGCTTTGGAGAAAGGCAACCTGCTATGGGACAAACTGTGTAATTTAGGCAAATGTTAAGGGTGTTTAAATGCCACACAAGTCATTTGTATTCACCAATTTAACGACTAAAATGTCCAGCAGGAGGGCAGCAGCAGGGCAGCTGGGAATGTGTGCACCATTTGCAGAATCAATGAGATAAACATAAGGATTCTGAATGTCAGAGTTACATCCACAAGACTGAGGGCTTACATTTGGTCACTGGCCACTGCTCTTAAGGAAATTTCATTTTAAAAGGTCAGCCTCAACACTTGCGGAATAACTAAATGTCTGGCCCTATGTTGCACTGCCCTCTTCTATTAAATACATCCAAATGACATCTGCACCTTTCTTTTATCAAACAACCCAATATAGACAGAAGTAACACATGGCACCTTACCAATATTCTTGCAAAATAAGTCACATTTATTCTACAATATAAATGCTATTTTAATGAAAGTCAGTACCATAGAATAAGAAATTAGTGAATAAAATATTGCAAAACGACCTCTATACCAGCGAAACAACTTGATGACTGCGTCCAGGGTTTTTGAAAAGGTCTGATTTTGCTGTTCTTTAGTATAAAAAGGGAAACATTTTCAGCGATATCACTGGGTGGGCAATGGAGTGCTGGGATGGGCTACCAGGAAGCCAGGTGGCTGTGTGCTAGGACGCTATTGGCAGGGGGTGAACTTGGGCGACTAGAAAAGAGGATTTTGTACATTGCTGGCCTTGGAAGCTGTGCCTCACTCGCTGGTAAAAGTCCAACATTCTTTCTGCCAAAACATACTTGTAGTGCAGAAGACTTTCTCTGTGTTTTGAGAGAAAAGAGAAACTTCAACAATATGTGTAGCAATATAATTCAATGTAATTAAAAATTCAATGTGCTCATTAATGCATGCAAGTCATTTATTTGTAGAAGACAATTAAGAAAAAAAATGAATAGACTGCACAACATTTTTTCTCAACTATGTAAAAAACTAAATGTGCCCCCACATATTACACAGAAGACAGTACATGGCTTTTCTCACAGTAGCTGTGCTTCCAATACAAGTGAGCAAAATGTTCTGGTAAATGAGGTTGGGTGTTGGCTGAGGGGCAGGAGATGCAGAGTAGGAGGGAGGATAGAGTTTGAGTGAAAGGAACCAGGGGCAGAAATGAGTCGGTGTCAGGCCCTGATTGAGGAGAGACCTAGCCCAGCAAATCAGAACGTAGAGCAGCCGTACAGAGGAGCCAAGAGATTGACACAAACAGAAATTACCTTGAGAACAGGCGACGGTAACAGCGTACGTCTAAAATTGGAAGTGTACCAAATGAGCAGCGTATCAACAGTCTGTGCGTAAACACAGTCTGTCGGAGTCTGGTTTGGTTTTGTCATTGTCATGGATAAATAATGAACCGGGATGGTTGGTGCCAGCCCACAGAGGTGTCTGACTACTGCAGTGTCCAGGTATGGCCCATAAGCGGACAGGTCCTCAAATGGTCCTTGCTTCCTTAGAGGAAACACTGTGATAAAAACACATTTGCAACACATTAAATTACATCCAAACATCTCAGAACAACTTGCTTTTATTACTTTTATTGTACCAAACATTTTGAACTGACTGGAACTTAATCTAGCCCACAAAATAATGGAGCGATATGACTTGGCAATTTTCTGTTGATTTGGCCAGCTATAGACCATTTTCAAAACCATGATGACTTCATTAGGATAATAAAATGGTCTTAGTTTAACTTTTATTCCCCTTCTTAAATCATTTTAGCTTCTGTTGAACAAAAAGCATTACATAGATAGGACCAGCACAGTACTGTTACATGTCCCATGGATGATACATATCCATCAACCTCAGTGAAGCAAGCATTTACATTTGATTTATGTATGATGATTTATGATACCTAATTACAATGTTCGAATAAGGCAAAAGAAATAATAATACATTTGCCAATCATTTAAAAATATATGACCCTTTGTCTTGCAAGGGTGTTGATCACATATTGTTCTTTAAAGAATACAGTGATGTAGAGATATATAGAGCTCACTGAGGTTATGATTCAAATCATCTCATAATGGGAAAAAGAGATGTACAGCCATGTGTAGCACAATATGTACCAACTGTAAAAAGACCCATCTCCGCATATCAAACATCACCATGACAACAGTTATGCAGCAAAAAAAGATACTTCATTTGTTACAATGTTCCACATCAACAAATGATGTTAGTCGTCATTTATTCTCAGCCCGAAGGATGCAAATGAGGTTGAGCATCCCTATCATTGGTTTTAGCTTCAGAACAATGCTTGAGCATCAGCACCCTTGTGTGTGATCTGAGAACAGTTCTGAGCAGCGGGCTAGCTAATAAAGCGGGGACAAGGCTATCTCCTTTAATGTATATGCAGTGAGAGCGACGACTCCGCCTCGGGTGCCATAGGCCTGACTAAGCAGAGGCAGCGAGGCACAGACACATCGTTGACACAGCCTCCGCACAATCCACCCAGGAGAAGTACATCTGTTTGAGATATAGACACACCTGGCCATTTGCCATACAAAGCGACACATGTATGGCAGTGAGATAAGCGCCAAATACTAGCTTGACTAACCCCCCCCAAAAAAAAAACGAATTATCCATGTGTGAAAGCTCCAAATGTTAGATCAAAAAATGCAGCAATATCCCAAAAAAATGTATATCCTGGGGAAATGTATTTCTAGAAAACATGGCCGCAGAGCTCAACCAGCTACCCAGAGCAGCAGTTTTCGTATTAGGAATTATTATTCTACATGTTTAGACTCAAGTGTCTTTAGAGGAGTGCTCCCTTTTGGCTGCAGCATGTTGGGGATCCTAATAATGCTTATCTACAGATAAGAGGAAAACAAGAGTAGAGGGGAAGAGGAGATTCTCTTGGGTAGGACTTAAGTCTCTGTGGGTATATACACATTAGCTGCCTGCTTTATTTGCAAGATATACAAATGAGAAGAAAAAAAGGATACAGCAGATGCAGAACTCTGTATGCCAGAGGAACTACATGCTATGGGAGTCATTTTTGCTTGTTTTATTTTGCAGCATACCGTTTTGTCTTCTTTCTCTCAATTGATCAAGACATTAAAATATGCAACACAATTCAACACAAGTCTGACTAAGCCGTCCATTGTGCTGGGCAGAGGGTGAGTGAGCAGTGCTACAGGCTTAGCATCCTACAGCTACAGAGGGGGAGGTAGATGACAGGCAGGAACATATTGTGCCGCTGGAATAGACACACTTGGAGATAAGCGCAGTTACAGGAAATGCAAACTAGATGAGTCACCACTCCTCCTCACGTCAGTTCAAAACAACAACTCATTTCAGGTAAGGTCATTACAAGAAAAGAAAAAAAACAATACGCCACCAGAATTGAGAGTTTCACTAACTGCATGATTGCATTTTGCTATCTGTGAGAGGCTCGCTGCTGATTATGATTTCACCATGCCCATGCCCAATGGTTATTCAGCCCCACAACACACTTAGCAGAGAAGCATGGCCTTCTCTTCCCTTGCTATTGTTTTGTCCACCAGAAATGCATGGATTATGTATGATCCTGAGGTAGGCGTTATGTGATTCATCATCAGTTCACCTAATCCAAATAGAAGTTGGTCACACATGATTTTTTTTTTTTTACCTTTTATTTAATGACATCCACTTCTGATTTTAGCCTCAGCTGAAACTCATGTGGCATGTAGGCTTCAACATCAGACCATTGTTTCTTCCAATTACTGTGTGATGCAGACACAACAATTCTGCACCGACCAGATTTGAATATCCATGACAACAGGCAATTCATGGTGCACTTTGGAAGGACTGTCTGAATGTCCAATCTAGACTTGCCAAGTAAGTGAGTTCATGCTGTGATAGCCAAGCACCTTGACAAAATATATGAAGACACTTTGTGGCAAACACACTCATTCAATCAATTCAAAGATGTGACACTGGAGAGGCTTGTCTCCAGTGAAGCAATTATTTTATGTCCTCCAGTTTTGGAGTCATAATGAGCCCCTGGGGAGACTGGCGCAATAGAGGTATGTGCCTTTAAAAAAATGAAAAGCCAGGAAAAATTAAAGATTCAGTAGGTATGTTCTTTTTGGTATAATTACATTAGAATGTGGCGAAATCTGCAATTCAGCCATCATTAAATTAAGTGTGCTGAGGAAAGACAAATGCTCTGAGTGCATCCCCTCTCCCTATAATCAGGAAAATTAAAACTTGGCTTGTCTGGTACTTTTGAATCAATCAGGTGAAGAGGATCTTTCCACCTACCAATCAAAGGAACACTAACCCTAACGCAAATATTTTTCACAGAATGGCAGGAATTTGGTACAATAAAATCTTTGGCTACAATAAAAACAGACAGAAAATCATTTTGATAAAACCCCAAAAATGACTACATGATTATATAGATGCAAAGGCAAAGACAAAAGTCAATATGGGAATGGGTTACGAAATATCACTGCAAGTAGGATGTTATTGCTGTGACTCAAAAGTGATGCAGAAAAGGCAGTTTTGCCTGCCGCTTGTCGTGTTTACAAGTAGCAGTCCACTATATGGTATGCTAGTCATTTCCACATAGCTAATTACTGATGTTTAAACATAATGTATATGGTTGTATAGTACTAAGCCAGTGTGTGAATCCTTGAACGTATGTACTGCTGTATTCTATGTTATTTGGGTCTGTCCTATAGTTACTCACTATGCAGGTGTGGGGGAGGCGGAAGTGCTGGAAATGGACCTACAGCCTGCAGAGATGATTCTACACTTCCCATATATATGTGTTTTGTAACGCAGTACCTCTTACATATACCAATTATGTTGCTCACTTAATGTCCAAAAATATATATTTTCCTTCTCTAACCCTTTTTAAGATAAGATAGAACAATTAATCGCAAAGGAAATTCTTGTGCCAGAGATTGCTCAAAAGTTACAAACAATAATGTAATACATGTAAAGTGTATACGGAGTAAATGCTAACACAAGTAAAATAGAAAAGTAATATTGCACATCACATTGAAAGTAATATTAGCAATGATATTGAAAAAGGTAATAAAAAGTAATATTGCACATGATTTTGAAAAAATAATCGCACATGTTGATATTACTGTTCGCAGTGTTCGATGTTTCAGCTGTCCCTCCTGCAAAAGGGGAGGAGTTATACAGTTTGACGGCCACTGGTTGAAAAGACCTTCTGTACCTCAGCAGTCTCAGTCTATGGCTGAAGGTGCTCTGATGTCTCCAGTGTGGCATGCACAGGATGAGAGGCATGGTCTACAATAGTTCCCTCAGTGTCCTCCTCTCCGACACCTCCACCAAAGACTCCAGTTCCACTCCCGGGACAGAACCTGCTTTCCTGATGAGATTATTGAGTCTATTGGCATCAGCTGCCTTCACCCTGCTGCCCCAACACACTACAGCATAGAAGATGATGCTAGCCAGCCTCCTGTCCCCTGCTGATACAGCCCACAATGGTAGAGTTGTCCGAAAAGTTCTGCAGGACAGTCAGCAGTATCTGAAGTCTGAGGTGTAGAGTGTGACAGGGCCGTCCCGAGGTGCCCCCGTGCTACTCACTATTATGTCTGATACATTGCTCTGCAGCCTCACATACTGTGCCCGACCTGTGAGGTAGTTGGTGATCCAGGCCACTAGTGGAGCATCTACCTGCATGTCCAGTAGCTTAGTCCCAAGCAGGGCAGGTTGCATGGTGTTTAGTCTGGTTTACCGGATGTAGGTTGTTGGTATAAGCCCGCCCAAGCCAGCTATTGGGCGACCGTAGTAGTCTCCCAATGGCAGGCTCTGAGCGGGCTTATACCTTATACTCCTCCCCCTTCCGCCATTTGCCACCGTTGCTGCATCCTGGGCTTAGTGCCACCCAAGACAAATGTGATTGTTTAAAGAAATACAAACAAGACGGAGTGTTTTTTCCCCCTATGCAAGAATGATAGTGAGTAGAGCCAGACCTTTATCCAGTGCTAAAACAAAGTGTGGAGAGAGGTCTGGCTATGCAACACTATATGGTGTTAAGCACTGAAAAAGTCAAATAACATGACTCTCACACTGCTGCTTGCCTCTTACAGGTGAGTATGAGCCCTGTGCAGCAGAAAGATGATGAAAGATGATGAAATCCTCTTACTTGGCCCCACAAAAATGTATATGCTTTCAAACAGCCTTGGGAATCTAACTCCCTGGAGGTTACAAGCCTTGGTGTTATTTTAGACACTGATCTGAGTTTTAAGTTCCACATTAGCAAGGGAACCCAGACGGCTTTTCAGCTGAAAAACTGATTCATGCTTTTTTTCAAGTTGACTACTGCAATGCACTCTTTACTGGCCTCCCCAAGAAGTCTATAGAGAGGATCCAACTAATTCAAAATTCTGCTGCTAGGCTTCTGACAAAAACTAAGAGGAGAGAGCCTCTCACTCCAGTCTTATCTGCTCTGCAATGGTTCCCTGTATTATTCAGAATTGCCTTCAAAGACCTTCTACTCCGATTAAAGTACAAAATGGGCTGGGACCAGCCTACCTTACTGACTCACTGACAACTTATACGTCCTCATGTGCACTCAGGTCCTCTGCTGCAGGCTTATTGAGGGTTACCATCAAAACCCAAAAAAAAAGTTGGTGATGCTGCATTTATTAATTACGCCCCTAAACTGTGGAATAGGTTACCTCAAGAAATCAGGTAAGAAAGCTCAGTAAACATTTTTAAGTGCCAGTTAAAAACCTATCTCTTCAATTTAGCTTTTAATTAGCATTTTATAAGACAAATTAATAGCTTTTAATTAACATTTTATCTATTTATCTATCTATCTATTTTATGACCCTGGAGAGCTGTTGGGGAGGGGGGCAAGAGGGCTGAGGTGGATGGACAGGAGTGAGGAGAGTCACTGAGGAGAGATGGTGGGGTCAGGATGCTGGGGGAGGGGGCAAGGGGAGGTTAATGGTGGTGAGAGGGAGCCAGATGAAGGGGGTGGAGATGAATGGACAAGAGGAGGAATGGACAGAGATGAAGACAGATTATGACAGATTATCAGAGGGATCTGAGGGTGGGGGAGTCATAGGAGAAGTGGGGCAGAAGCCACATCATCGAACATGTTAAAGAACAGATGCTGACACCTTGGCCTCATCCAAGTCTCCTGCCATCCCCTGGGCAGTCTTTTTTCCATGGCCAGTGATGGTTCTCATGCCACTCCACACCTCCCTGATGTTCTTTTGCTGAGTTTCCTCTCAAGCTTCCTCCTGTAACACTTCTTGCCCTCTGTGATCTTTTCCCTCAGTTCTATTTGCACCTTCTTCATCTCCTCCTTGTCTCCACTCCCGAAGGCCACCATCTTCCTGTTCAGTAAAGCCTTGATGTCTTTAGACACCCACGTTTTTTGGTGCACAGTGGTGGTGGGTATCACACTGTCCATGCAAACATAATCTGTTCTGCAGTCTGTGAGTCCATCTATGTCCTCCCCATGTGCATTACAAAGAACATCCCAGTATGTCACCTCAAAACAGCCCTGGAGAGTTCCGGACAGTTCTGGTGATCACTGGTTGTCACTGGACTGCAGGTTTATAGAGGGGCTTAAGATAGACCAGGTTGTGATTTGATCTGCCCAGGGGTGGGAGAGCTATGGAAGTTGTATGCTTCCTTAACATTAACATACAGCAGGTCCAGTGTTTTGTTTTCCCTACTCTTGCAGTCCACAAACTGTTTAAAAGTGGGCAGGGTTGTGTGTCAAGGTGACTTGGTTAAAATCCCCAGAGATCAAATGAAGGCACTTGGGTGCAGTGTCTTTAGTCTCGTGGTCACAGAGTTGATCAGGGCTCGACATTAACGCTTGCTCGCTTACCCGGGGCAAGTAAACTCTGTGTTGGGCAAGTGGAATGCCTCATGCAGTTGTCCGATCGGGCAAGAGAAAAATAAATGTGATCACTAATGTAACATTATCTGAAAATAAACTGTGTACTGTATCGCTGCTGGGGAGCTTTTCCAGCTGAGCTGCCTGCGTGCACGAGTCTGTATTACAAAGTGTTTCAAAGTAATCAAGTACTTATCGGTCACAGGAGTCTTCAAAAACGTACGTTGAATTGGCAATCCATTCCATTAGTTCTCTGATGTACACTGTAGACACACCGCTAGCATCATTAACGTTAGCAAATACATGCTGTAGACCAGAGTGTAGCTGAGATGCGCTGTCTTGACTAAGCGACCGTTTTTGCCTTAAAATGTTGCTCCGACCACCTAAAACTGGCCAAGTGCCAGGCAAGACAAAAGGTAAACAAACGGAAGATGAAAAACCAGCACAGCAGGGCTACGAAGCGAAACGGCAAAGGAAATTTCTACAGAGTTGGTCTGAAACGTTTTCTTGGGTCCACTATGACCAGGAGAAGGACACAATGTTTTGTTTCACCTGCTGGGAGTTCCCAAAGAAAGCAGACATGCAAGTTGAAATAAAATTGTAATAAAATTAAATTACCATGAAATTATTTTGGGGCTTATCAATAATGACTGTTGACGTCACTTACCTGTCAGTATCAAATGTCTTAGCTAGATAACATTACAGCTAGCTAAATTAGCTACAGCAACTCAAAAGTTCATACTTTTGCCGTAATTTGCCACATAATATTAGTGCATGCATAGTATTGTCATTTTCAGTGTTCTTATGTCATTCTGGATAGTCCAATACCCATGTTGATGATCTTATTTCAGCACATCCTCCTTGTACTTTGGAACAACGTCGTTCAGGTACAACATTCTAGACGCTTGTGATAAAAGCAAGGCACCAACACTGCACAATAGATGAAAAAGCCAGAGGCCTTGAAGCATCCGTTCCTCCAGTAATTGTAGGAATACAAAGGATGGATGAGGCCCCCGGTGTGTGTGTGTGTGTTGTGTCAAGTTGATACTACCCTATTTATCGAGTGCACTACAAGGAATTGTAACCTGTTGGTGTATGGGGCTAGCTGGTTTGCATGGCTTGTTTGCTAGGGGCAATTGTTTAAGTTGGAATCGTCCCAGCGTGTAATTGTTACAATTCATGTTTTGTATGTTAATAAATTATAATAATTGTCCAAATCCCTATTGGTTTTATTTATTTTTTAATAGGCCTTCATCTTCCATTTCAGACAAGTAAGTTTGGCTATCGGGCAAGTAAAACATTCTGAAAAAGCTTAATGTCAAGCCCTGTTGATGATGTCAGCAGCGCACAGATAGCCACGGGAGGAATGTAAACAACAATCATAATGGCCTAGGAAAACTCTCTGGGCAAATAATATGGATGGAGACTTAGCACTAACAGTTCAATGTCCAGGCTGCACACACATTCTTTCATTGTAATGTGCCCAGGGATGCACCATCGGTTGCTCATGTTAATAGCAACTCCCCCTCCACTTTCTTAACCATCATCTCCTCCCAGCTCTGCAGCCCCAGTATTTCCTCCTCAGCTCCTTTGTGATTTCTCTCGCCGGGCCAGGCCGCACTGTCGAAGGCTCATCAGCTGATCTCTGGTGTAAACAACGGAGCCCTGGATCGCCTACGCCATGACTTGGATCCAGCACTGTAAAAGTACTCCAAGCGAGAAAAACTAAAAAGAACGTACAAAGCCACATTTTCTACTTGCCAAATAACGTAGTTTACTACTGTGAATAACAAGAACTCTACAAAAAGTTAATGTATATAGAAAAAAAGATGACGAAGAGCAACTTCAGCAGGCTGCCGCCCAGGACAGTAACAGATGTGCCTTCTATTAAAAAGTTATTTTTGGAGAGTGCCATATTTGTCTTTACAAATAGTGGATTTGTTGAGTCGTTTGATGGTGATTCAGAAATAATGATCGAAATAAATGACAAATAAACCAAAAGCAAACACTAAAACAAATCAATGTTTAAACATGTACAATAACAAAGCTGAGCAGGGATGGAAAAAAAGGCAGTTGCTGTGATATGGACGCAGCTGGTGCAGAAACTCCTCGGTCAGGACCATGCTAATGAAACACAGCCAGGGCCGTATGGCAATCTTGCTGGAGGATTATCATTTACATCTGTAGGGTTGCATTAATTCATGCATGTGCTGACAATGAGGCTGTAGTCCCCTTTCTACCAGACATCAATTTAGTGAATATTTGGACTAATAAAAAAAATAATAAAACAAGCAATTGTTTAGTTTCCTTAAGTTGTTTAAGTGGATAAATAGTCCGCTGTACAGCTGTAGGTCTACAGTAGCAATACTCATACTCAGCAATAGTCATATTCACTTATTTAATTCTACTGAACGACAGAACAGAACTTTTTCGACGGCCAGTCTAACAAGCTGCAGAATGCTGATTGTTTGAATGCTAGTGGAAAGTTCTGGAGGATTTTATTATTGTACATCTCCATGTTGTGACATGGACATGTGCTTTTTCATCTGACACATAAGTCACACTGATGAAACAGGCTCGGTAAACATTTGCTATATGCTGACAACAAATAAGCCCAGGTGTAGACCTATTTTTGGTCTTGCATCACTGACTTCAAACAAGACTTTTAAGCAGTTAAACCGAATCGATTTTGTACATCAAGCATTAAAATGTATGTGTGCCTTAGACATAAATTATGCGATTAACATTTTGAAACAAAGCTCTTTTAAGCTATATTGATTTAATTGTAAAGGGACAAATAGCAGCTAAAAAGAAGCTTGTTTTGTAGTTCCACTAAAAGCGTTGAATGGGAAAGGAAAAAAAAGCAATACAAGCTAATCATTGAGCGGGCTACAGCTTTAGTCACTAACACAAAATCAACACTTTGATTGTATTTCTCCAGACATGTAAATGTTCTAGTTTCTGGTACTTTTCTGTTGCACACAAGGTATGGTAGGCATAGCAACCTGACCCAAACAGATCCCCCTGGGGGCCTAGACAAATCTGGTACTGTCTCGGCTGTGGTGGGGGAGCCAAAAGCAACAAAACAACAACTCTTTAAGCATGGCACTGCTCAAGTTCTCCAAAACTACAACCGCTACTAGTCACAAAGTGTACAAGATCATGGTAGAATGGACAAGCTTGCTTCTTTTCCATTCACATTTTCTGCAACCAGGCATTTGAATGTATCCTATCCTGTATCTCTTATCGCTAGACCATTAGGGTACGATTTAAAAATAAATGGCTGTCCATGAAATTAGTTGGCTGTGAGGCAATAGAGTGGTGCAGGAATGAGTCCTAAAACCCGGAAATCCGTTAGCATTTTGGCACTTCCTGTTCTATCGTCTCAAAGTCAATGTGTTTTTTGAATGTTTTTTTTTTTTTTTTTGCCACAAAGCTTATTTTCTGCAATAATGCAAAATCCAATGGGAAAAACCCATTGGATTTTTGTCGAGGGAACCCAGTGCGACGCTCACTTCCGGGTTGGCCTACAAAAATACGTCATCCCTGCACCACTCTATTCTCATCGAACATAATCTAAATCAATGCAATGTCTACAACTAAGTACTATTCAGGTTGCACAGGCAGACATGTCGAAAACGGTTGTTATGAACTGTTAAATGCAATTATGGTTTTCAATGAAAACACTTTTTCCGGTATACAAGAATTATTGCACCATTATATATATATATATATATATATATATATATATATATGGTCATGTCAATACATCCATAATAATTCAATAAAATGATACTGACCCTCATTATATGGACCTCTGAAACTGTACTGCACTATAATCATGGATGTTTTTACTATATATGAGTAATGCACCAATCCAGAATGCAGAGTAATGCAATTCAAGAAATGGCTGTACCATGCCTCACACAGGAATGCCATGGCAACAGACTGGAGCAAGGTAGCACTTAATGTCTACTTGCACACAGAAGAGAAACATGCCCATTACAAACCAATGTATCAAATGATCATTTCATTATCATCATTAGATTTAAAGCTTACATTGTAAGTTTCAGTGTATTAAAGATAGTACATTATATATTTTAGTTGTTATTAAGCTTTTTTTATGTTATTGAATATCATTTTGGAAACACTTACACAGACACTTACACTACTGAAAATGATGTATGTAAAACTATTTGCATAACAGCATGACAAGTACTTAATTAAGGCCACTCTACCATATCCTCAAAGAACACAGATTATTCGGATCCATATCAGTTTCATGACTCTGTACAACCTCGTCAGATGCCATGTCAGATGAGGTTAGGAAACTATTGATCGTAGTAACAACATTTCTCTGGAAATAGCCTAGTAACTGTAGATTTAACATGACAACATAACCATTATTTATATTTCAGATTCCTCTAATTTACTAATAAATAAATAAGATGTGTGCTTGAGATAAAAGGCAAGAACATGCTACAATATCTGTATCAGCACACACAATTAAAAACAAATCCTTATTGCACAGAGAAGTCTAAAGTAGTAAACTGTAGCCAGGAATGGTTATTTCTGTCAACCCTATGTAGGCAGTGTTACCTGAGGTGAGACCTCATATCTATTCAGTGACCACCACAACGTATCACGTCATATTTACACTTACACATACCATTACCCTGGCAATGCAAACTGTCAGTATTTTTTACATATAGTGCAGCAAATTCACCATCATTAAACATCCACTGCTTCACTAAATCCACCTCAGGTCTCAACTGGAATTGTTTTTTAGAAGGATGGAGTCATTGGCTGGCCTGACATCGCAGGACCAATTCACTGAAACCTTCCAGTTCATTTTCGATTTCCATGGGGCGTTATCAACGGGCGCAGACCAAAAGGCCTCTAGACGCAATTGGATAGACCTACAACCAATCAAAGCAACAAAACGTGTGACATAAATTAAACCTTTACAAAAACCTGTCGGAAGTACAGCAGACACATCTTTCTTATCAACAAAGGCTTTAAGTGCAGTTGTTTTTGCAGTTGCAGTTGTTCTTCTTTTATAGAAAATATACCGTCCAGTTGGTTTAATACTGTTGCGATAGCAGATTCAACAGACCGTTCCACATCAGTGGCAGCGATCTTGGTTGTTTAAAATGCTTTAAAATTTAAAATGCTTCAACGGGGATCCTCTGTACATTCATAATATCAAACACACCCCATATTAGATAAATGGTTGTGATTGTGATCTGGAAATCTGACGGGAGGGGGGGGGGGCAGGCGAATCAACGTGAGAAAATAAAACATGAGCTCGCAGATTCGTCTGATTCCCAGGGTAGCCATCGGCCATTTATTTGTCTGAAAGTACTATGGGGCTAGTGTTGACAAAACAGCGCAATTTATGCTGAACCATATGCATATTTCCTCGATGCTGAACACAGTGGATGTTGGGCTAATAACAGTATAACAGCAATGTCAAATAATGGGATGTACTTTAACACACAGTGAATGAATAATTAAGGCATTTTATGTTTAATATCCTGGACCATGATTGTTACAGGACAAATTAAAGTGCCATTTCACAATAAAGCACATACGCACAGCTAAGTATGGCTAATGTAAAAGAATAGAAGAAAGTAAAAGAAAGGCACACACCAATCTCCATGAAGCAAATTTCATTAAGAATAAAAGTAATTCATGACTGATATCTCAGTAAAAGCAGATGAATAATGAATGTTTTTTTTTTCATTGAGTCATAAAGAACTGGTAATGCGATGTTCTTAAAGATTCTATTTTATTCTATTTATTTTTTTACCATATTGGCTAATTTTGGCAAAAGATGGCTAAAATAAGAAGTTGTTTTATTCATTTTGTCCTGGTATATATATCTGAACAATTCAGGCATCAGTTTTGCTTGTTCAATTCACACACACAATAATGTACATAATGAATGTACCATTGTGTACCATTGGCCTATTTACAATTCTGCTTCTCATGAAACTAAATGGTATACACTTAACCTTTGTAATAAATAGTATGGCAAATGCAGCAGCACATCTTAAGATGCAAACTCACGCCATAGCCAACGAATGCCCATACGGCATTGGCATACGGAATGGCTTCACCGCTGCAGACACAGTTATGACATGCAATACACAGGGCAATCAGGGCAATGACAGGTAAAATTAGTTCTAGCACAACTCTGCCTGTGTGATTAGTGATGCATTGAAGTAAAGTCTATGACACTGGAACGTCGCAGGCTTTGAAGCTCTGTAAATTAGTCATCAGGTTCCCTAGGCAAAACATAGTGGGAATTAATGTACGTTCTGAACATGAGCGGGGCATAAATCGATTAAGCGAGAGGCGTAGTCATTTGTGCTCCCATGTTGTTTTACTATACTTAAAATGGAAAATGCAATCATGCGTAACCAAGAAGTTACAAAACATTAAAGTCCTGGTGCTTACATTGGAAAGAAAATATCCAATGCCATTTGCTTGCTAGCCTTTATCCAGAAGGTAAGCTAAATTGGTTTAGGCTTATTAGGTTTCTGAATCAACACTATCCTTTTTTTAATTTTTTATTTTTTTACACGATTTCAAGCATGATTCTATATTTTCTTGCATTATCTCCCAAACACAATGCTTTAGCAACAAACCATGTGCCAAGAAGATGCCATTTTTAATCCACAGGAAGCAGAGGATGCACAGTAAATATGTTCCCTAGGCATGCGGTAGCGGCAGCAGCAGGTTGCAGGTTGTTTGAACACACACAGGAATAACCAAGTATTAATCTCGAGATTCAGAATAACTGTCTTAAAACATTTAAATTTAAGAGTTGCCAACTTAAAATACACAAGCCACAACAAGCCACTTCGCCAGGCCTCATGCAGTCTCTACTCACCCCCTTGGCACCTGCTGTCATTTAGATAAGATGAAAGCCAATTCACCTCTTAAGGACCAAAGTTCAGCAAATAGTAGTGATACATACTGATTTTGCATCACAACACACACACACACACACACACACACACACACACACACACACACACACACACACACACACACACACACACAC
>JAOPJH010000131.1:2593082-2609649 GCA_027122575.1 Merluccius polylepis | reverse complement strand
TATACATAATTATTTTTATAAACAAAACTAACACACACACACACACACACACACACACACACACACACACACACAGGCCCAGAGGGACTTATCATGACCCGTCAATAAAAAAGAATGGAGAATAACAGCCATACCATCAGATTACGGAAATTAGTCTCCATCACGAGTATTGTTATGTTGAATTAGGTGCTGTTTAGCACCTAATTCCAATGTTTGGCCAATAGGACTTAAAGTTACGTTAACCGGCACAGCCACGTTTTTATTAACTCAGTCAGTCATTATAGTGTCCCAAGTTCTCGAAATGTACCCAAAAACCAAACAAAAATGCTCAGAATAAACTACAGACATGAGTTGTATAATATCATCAATTGACTACAACACCCATGGTGCATTGCGTCGCAAGTGTGAGTCAAGTCGGCCAATGGGAACTGTGTGAGAGAGCGTTCCGCAAGGCAGATATAAGCTTGGCTACTTTTGTTTAGAGTTTCGTATTTTATATTTCTCGACCTGTGGACCATGTGGGATAACGTGCCGTCTCGTTGTTCAGGTTTGGTTGTACAGGATAACGAATTGCTAAAGCGGCTGCCATCACATTTCACGTAACTAATTTCATGTAACTAATTGAGCGTTGTCAAAAGCCCAACATATGACACAAAAATATATGCATGTCCTTATTTGCATTTCGATAGCTGCCTGCCATATCACCGCACGTATTAAAGCCTCCAGAGAAAATAAAGTCCAACATGGTGTTGAAACTCTTGTGCTTTAAAACACATTTGCTGACCTTCTTCAATCCTGTCCATGTTATTATACTATATCCTGTCTGTGTTTTTATAATATATCCATGGTCTGTAACAGTGATAACGGAGATTGTGCCAAGTCCCGCTTTACAATAAGTTGGTGGGTTTGTATCATGGACTGGTCTGTACCGTCTTCTGTAGCTGCTGCAGACATTGTAATCATCGTCTTCATGGTAAAAATGCCAGACCATAATCTTTGTGAGCTTGCTGTGGTTCGGTTTCGCTAATACTACGTGAGTAAACTCTGAAAATTGTAGGCAATACTGCATAAATAAACATCACCATTAACCTATTTGCAAACTTCCATGCTGCATGCATACAAGCATTGCTATCGTATGCATTAAATGAGCTAAAAGTGCACGAGTAGGCTCTAAGAATAGTGATTTAGTAATGGTAATACTGCATTTATAAACATACGTAAAACTATTTGTCCATGCAGCGATACTTGAATGAGAAACGGCAGGACTCTGAACAAGCTTGTGCACATTTGCCTGCTGCCGTCTCTGCAGTAAGATTTCCTCGTCGTGTATTCATCATTCCTACCACTCAGTAAGACTTGGCTGAAGTTAGTCTTCATTTGATCCATAGATTGGTATTCATTGCTAGCAGTCATTGTAAAATCTTGTGTAGCTCTTCAGGCTAACAACAGCAAGGCAACTGAATCTCACAGAGCCAAACTCCAAACTGATTGGCCAGAGTGATTTTGCCGGGAGGGGAGGGCTCAGGGTTCTTCTTCATCGTGTCTGGTCATCTTCTATATCACGTCCTTCCAGTGATTGGCACAAGCGAGCGCAGCTCGGTTGTTAGTTTCCACTTCTTCATGGATGCCTTGCATCGTCCTTCACCAACTCGCAGGCGGTTCAGGGTTTTCCAGACAGCCCAAGGTTGGTCGTGGCCAGTAGCGAGGCATTCGTCCGGAGTGATACCTCTCTCCTTCCATTGGGCTGTCTGGCTGCCTAGGCTGCTCCATTTCTTCTGCCATTCAGTGGTCCTGGCGGCAGTTGGTGTGGTCTCCAGGGCTTTGGTGGCATCCAGGAAGCTTCTCCTGGAGCTGAGCCGTTTCTGGGTGGCAGAATGTTCGTGGAGAAGGTGCCGGTGGTCTTCGGCCTGCTTTGTGCGCTCTGCCTGTGTGGCAACAGCTCTACGGATGTCAGGGGGGGCGATGCCAGAGAGGGCATAAAGGCAGTGTACAGGGGTTGTTCTGATGCACCCGGTCACAATCCTGCAGGTGTCGTTGAGGATGGGGTCTAATTTGCAGGCGTGGCAAGACCTGCTCCATACTGGGCAGGCATATTCAGCGGCAGAAAAGCACAAGGCTAGTGCTGATGTCCGCAGTGTGCCCGGGTGAGCCCCCCACTTCGTGTTGGTCAGTTGTCGGGCTCAGGGTACTGAGAAAGCTTGTAGTTTTTTGAAAAAACTATTGAAACGTTTTTTCAATTGTAAGCTTTTGTTAGACAACTTGGAGACCTTAACATGTTGCTCTTTCACGGTCCATTCAATCAATGATTTTAAATTGCAAGGGACATGTGAAATGTCTGGATTATAGTTTTAATCATCATATATTTGTTAAATTAAATGATTTACAGTGATTATGTGTAGTACATACAGTACATTACAGTGATTATGTGCAGATATTACATCTCTAAATGATTATGTGCAGATATTACATCTCTAAGTTGAAAACAATTCAAGCCCAAGGTTACTAATAATGCAAATATAAAAAATAAAATAAAAAACAGAGAATTTTCATTGCTGTTCTCATATGACTTTGAAACTTAGTGAAAAGTTTATGTCGATCAGCAAAAAAAAAAAGCATGGCAATGCACTGATGTAGGACATCACCGTTCCTGCTAAGGCTGATATCACTGGAAACAGCTTAGCCTGTACCCATACGCTGATATGGACCATAAAACTCTGTGCTTTGAAAGCAACGCCATTTTGACAACTTCAAGTCAGGTCAGACAAGAATATTGTCTAAACAGTCTGCAGTGCTGCAGACAAGTTGTTTTTCATGTGTGATCTCATTTGAAGCACGAGAATATATCCATTGTCTTGCAGACGAATCCATCAATTTAATTTCGTAAGATGTGGTGCAAAACTAAAATCGACATGCATGTTGGCACATTTGAATAACTGGAAATGACATAACATTGTGGAGGGAAAAAAATGCAATTTGTAACTTTACTCTACTTTAGGTAAATATACATTTATTATTATTATTTCCATTTATTTTCAGTACAAAAAGTTGGGAACTAAAGCAGTCCACGAGTAGGGGTCAATATTTCCAGCTAGCCATGTGAAATAGTTTCCAGATACAGGCCCAAACAATCTGTTGGTGGCACACTGTCATTTATCTAACCCTGACAAGCACATTTCTGCCCACTGTTGTTATAATGCAGTATGGCGAGGTGAGTGCTTGACCACCACCACAAAATAAATATTGGATCCAATATCACAACAAAATCGACAGTTTGTATTACAGAATTACCAACAACAATAACATCAACATGCAACATAATATGTTAATTTCCATTTAGTACAAGGGTTGTTTTTTTATTCAGTGATTTCTTGTAACAGCTTTTTTAACGAGGGGCAGCTGTTTAAAATTGTAAAACAGGAGTTTACGATTTTGCAGCAATTGAACCTAAATACGTGTTCTTATTTCAAAAGAACTTATTCCAAAGCAGATGTGAAATTAATTGAAAATCATAACAATTACAAGCATGGCTGGGGATTATTTGGAGGATGTGTGTAATTTATGCATCCATAAGGAGATTATTTAAGATCTGAAGTAGCAGATTTAAATCATGATCTACTTGGCAGCAAGAGGGAATCACATGCATACATTTAAAGTGTAATGATTTATAAAGAACCAAATGAATTGTAAAGTATTCCTGTTACCCCCTGGTAATGGCATTACACATAATATATCAACATTATTTTTTGTTAAGTATCATGACACTAGTGCCAAGTTGAAACTAGTTCAGCACATTCTACACATTTGTTTTGGAGGTGAAATCCCAAGGTTCTTGATAAGGCATCTGTTCTGTTCTTCAGTTCAAGTTAATATTGTCTCAAAAGCAAGTTAGTTCAAGACTCAATTCAGAGATCATAAAATACATCTAAAAATGGATGAAGTCAACCAACACCATCGTAAAAAAATGACCTTCACCATGCATGACTGCACCTCACTGATAGTAAACTGCAACATACACAACCGCCATCTAGGAATTAAGTCAGAAAAGTCGGAAAAGCTATTTATCAGCATCAGCAAATTGCTGTATGCACTTAAAATTCACAGCACTGCACTTTGTGCTACAACTGAGCAAACACTCATACATATGCAACTCATGTACCAAAGCAAAAAAAAACATGAATGCATTCAAATGCTTGACATTACTATATTAGGCCAGACACAGCAACACATCTTATTGATAAACTTCTGGAATGTGTTCAATAATATCTCCCACTATTGAACAGTGTAGTTTCTACCAACACATAGGATTTCCATATGTAGAGATAGCAGGAATCCGAGAAGCCAGCTAGCACATCTAATGTGCTACATAGCAAGTAGCACATGGGAAGCCTAAGCACAGCTACACTGGTAGTAGCCTGCATGCAAGAGTGGGCACTGGCAGGTGTGTTAGCCAAAACAGTTAAAAAGAATTGACACTGATTTGGATGTCGACCTTTGTTGGTTAGATATGACCTACAGTACTGAAGTTGATTACTTCCTTTGGGCAACAATACATCATTGCATAATATACAGTGCAGTTACCACGTATGTAGGACCCATTCTACATTAAGACTTACAGTTTGTTTGTTTTTTTGACCGCACATACAAGTAAGCTATAGTGTTAGGAAGTAACAAGCTAATTTCCACATGAAATAAACGTTACCAAACTGGGAATTAAATCAAACAAACTCAACACATTTTAGCTCCTCTTAAGACAACAGAAGCATTAAGCAGAAAGCCTTACACTGTAGCCAGTGACTACTGATAACTCTAAGCAGTGACCATATGTGACAATCAGCTACAGCAGAAGGCCTCCATTAAAAACAAAGCATGAGAAATCACAAAAAAAGAACACATTTTATCTGTTACGATTTTGTGGGTTCTATTTGTGGGACTATTCTTTAACACATAAAACTCCATGGCTTGAACCAAATGGCTCACCTTTAGGCCTGGCAATAAATGACAGTAAGTGAAGAAAAAGTGATACGTACAGTGCTGAAGTTTGTTGGAAGGCAGTCCTCTCCACGGAAGGTGCATTGCAGGAGCATGTCACCGATGTCATGACCTGTGCGGTTGTAGAAATCGGTCATGTTGAACAGCTTAGGCTTGAAGTTCTGGAAGTTGGCCTTATCCTTGAGGGCAGCCAGCACCTCGGGTTCAGCCAAGTGCGGGTTGGCTATCTGATAATTACTGTTGAGGAGAGCCAGAAGCTCCCCAACATGATAGAGGTCATTCTTGGTGATCTTGGAGAAGCGAAACTCATTGAGGTTACAGAAGGTTACCGCCGGGAACGTGAGGTTGGGCGCCGCCACCTCATCCAGTTTGGTGACGTGGGGATACTCAAAGTAGTACGATACCCGGTCCATGCACACCAACAACAGCAAGCCCAGAGAGCCCAGGAAGGAGAGTGTCCAGAGAAACCGACGAAACGTCATGTGCCCGTAGGCAAATATGTGGCTCATGCCATGAAGGGTGGATATGTTGGCAAAGGCTTGCAGGTTGGAGGGCTTGGTGCTCTCTATGCTCTCTTCAGAGTCCCCCTTCATGGTGTGGCAGTTAGTGGTGACTCCTAATAACAAATCACCAACAACAACTTCAGGTCAGACAGTTTGCTTAGCAACAGCACAGCCGGTCTTGGTGTGGCACAGCTGCTTCCTCAGCCTCCCAAGAAGTGTCAATTGCTTAAACAACCAGATGTCTCAGGGTGGCTGTGGATCCCCGTTACCATTTTCATTTATCACAAATCACCTTCCAGAGGTTGTTCCTGTAGTCCCATGCTCTCCCCCCTCCTCCTCCTCCTCCTTCTTCTTCTCTACCATTCAGGCTCCTATTTTATTATCTCTAAAGCGTTCCTTCTCACTCCCGCACTCCGCTGTCCTTTGTAGCGGAACCAAGCACAATGACAGCTCCAGAAACACCCACTGCTGGCAAACGCCAATACCTTCTGGGTCCTAAGTGGTGTGAAAAGGGACAAAGAAAACAGCCCAACAGGAGGGGGGGAAAAATACGCGGAGACGTGGAGGGGAGAATGGGAAAGCGGGGACTGCAATGAAAAGGGCTAGCGTCTGGAGAGAGAGGGGCTGAGCCAGAGCAGTCAATTGGACCCGTCCTCCTCCGATCGGCAGAACGCTTCTACATCGCTGTTATAAAAGGATGCAATGGATTTGTGAATGGTGGTAATAAAGAGAGAAATGGCTCACTGGTCACTTTGCTGTCACCTTCTTTTCCTCCCGTATACTCCGGCTCTTCTCTCGTCTTCCAGAATGGAAATGAAAAGGTGGTGGTGGTGGGGGGGTGGGGTCAAAGACCTCCGACCAGCCGACCGCTGTGCTTGATAAGCGGGGGTTTCACAGCTTCAACCGCTTTCCCACCACTTCCTTGTTGGCACCGATCCGTAATTAACACACAGGACCACCTCTTGTTGCGTTAGGGCTACCTCAGGCACGCAGGAAACCCAAGGCTGCTTGGAGACGTCCAGCCTGATTTCTCCTCTACACGTACAGCATCCCACTCTGCCGTCTGGAGCTTTTCTTCCTCTCTCTCTCCCTTGCAATCTCTCTCTCTCTCTCTCTCTCCCTTGCAATCTCTCTCTCTCTCGTCTCCCTTGCAAGCGCCGTCTCTCTCTCTCTCTCTCTCTCTCTCTCGTCTCCCTTGAAAGCTCTCTCTCTCTCTCTCTCTCTCTCTCTCATACTCTTTAGTAGTCAGGATCCATCCCACTGCTGAACGGCTCCTTCGCCGTGTGGCTGGGCTCACAGTGGAAGTCACTCAATCTGAACACACCGCCTTCCACTGAGTTAGTATTCTCTAATACCCCCCACAACCGTGTTCAATCGATGAGGTTTGCTATACTGGGAGAGTATACGGATGCCACAGGTTGGGTGTGTAATGTATTGTAAATTACAACAAAAGAACAAATGCATTTTGTGCTTTTCAAACCAAAATAATACAAAAAAAAGGCATAAATCAAATACCAATTTGGGTCAAGTGTAAAAATTCATCTCTGCCTATTCCCTGTAGACAAACACCCAAAGCGTGTTGCTTAACTGGCTACCAGGGTTGTTAGTAGACAAGCCAAATGTTTTGTCAAACGCGTGTTTCATGCTTGACCAAGAGTGGTCGTTGATTTTATTGGGGTTAAAAGTTCACCACATGAGGCTGAGCAAAGCCTTTCATTTCTCTAAGGAGCAAAGAGAGAATATCACTCATTGGCTACCTCCGGGATATCTCATTATCATAACAATAGGTGAATTGCCAAGGATATGACCGCAACCCTGGAGGATTAAATCAATATTTTGCCCTGGTAACCAAGCACAGAGCATAGCAACCATTACCCACCACAACACTACAGCAGCACGCAATTGAGACAAAACTAAAAATACTTGTTCATCCATCAAGTTCTCAGAGAAAGCCATGTCAAACACATAATGTCGCTGTAGAAATCCAATTTGAAGAATGTTCACAGGGGGAATGAGACCACGATGCCTGAAGTAATATTCTGTTGTGATTTTTAGATCTGTGTATCACAATGTCTTTTTCCGATGTGGCATCTTGTGACTTTTTTGGAAATGTACATTTTGAATCGACAAAGCACCACCAGCCCTTATTTACAGTCAAATGCAAACAAAACACTGAAGTGCCAATATCTATCACAATCCTCACACACTACAAACACACATTTATTGTAGGTTTTAGGAAGAATTTCATTACAATCGAGAGATTTAATACCGCTTTTCTGTCCCCATCAGTCAGTCTGAGTACCGATAAATGTGCTCCTGTCATACCATGGTGATGGATGATGTTTCAAGATTCTCCCACAGCAATATGTGAGAACATGGGGTTGTATTATATAGCTTCATATCGCTTTATTTGTATTTTTATGTATTCTACTTCTAACAGTGTTATTAACATCATTGAATCCATCACCTATTGCTTAAAATGGCAGTTTGGGTTGGAGTTGGCACTAGAATCTTAGCTACTACTTTGTATTTCTATACAAATAAACATGATTGGTGCGAGCAAGCATGCAGAAGCACACCGGTACTGCTGAACACCGAGGGGAATAGTGTTGCTAAAAAGACCAGTAGCTGAGCCAGGCAATGCACCTCATGTTGATAGACCTCGTGTTTGTGTGCCATTACTTAGGTGTAAACTGGCTACGGAGGACAGCACCAAGTTGTTTCAAAGGGTTCTGTCATCTCCTGACCTGCTCTGTATGTCACTGTCCTGTTCGGCATAAAGGAAAAAGCCCAAACCATACTTTACCAAATAAATAGTAACACAAAGGGCCTGCCGTAATGCAGTGCATGCAGTACAGTTGAAGTCCATGTTTTTATTCAATGCCTACATGCATGCATACATACATATCTTGATATTCAGCATTGGAGGCATCTGCAATAACACCTAAATATTCACTAAAAGACTGTAGATTAACATTCACAGTACATTTATTTGCATGCCCTGGATGTTGCTTTTGCAAATATATTAGCCTTCTAAAAACCAAACTGGTAGTACACAGGCCTGCATGTCTATTGTTGCAAAATGGAGGTTGAAAGGGCTAGGCTCCTCAACTGTAATTGGCTTTCAAGTGGATGCTAGAATGTGCAGCATAATGCATTGAATATTAATAAGGGGGGGGGGGGGGGGAATTTTACACTCCATACATTTGTTCTATATTAGTTCTCTTTACTGTCTGTATTGTGCTTTGAATGTGACTTTAACTTGTGGCCCTGAACACACCTTCAGGCAGACACATTCAGTGGAAGCATAAAATCAGTTATTACAGAGAATAATCTGTAAAATGGATGCTTTTAAACCTGGACTGTCTGGAAATAGTGGGTAGCCTCTGAGGCTAGTATGTACAGCGTGTATGGGTACATGAAGGCCATTTTCTCCTAACGATTCCTTCTGGAAAAAAAGCTTTCCTAGTGAATTAGTTAACTGGACATACATCGTTCTCAAACTCGTAGACACTAGCTGGTATGCGTTTCCCTGCTAAACGCAGCTCAGTTTGTGGATAAGTTAAGAAATTCTTAAAGAAAACCCCTGATCATTTCCTCCTGGCTATAAGTCATTCCTTAACTGTTCCATCTCAACAAGTAGGCTGATTAATGTGAACTGCTAAATGAAATGTGTCTCTTTTACATAATTGTGAGTCAAAACGTTTAACGTCTAACGTTTGTATGAATGACCTGCCTCATACAATGTCTTTGATTATTTCCAATTCCACTTAATCCTGTTATAATAATATTCCATGGTGATCACTTTTTAAAAATCTGCCCAAGTGTTAAGTGTTAACCTTAAGAATATTATATTCCATATTCATAATGAGTATATTCCATATTTTATCCTTTTGTTGGCTGGCATTATTTGCAGGGTTAGGTAATGTGTTTATGTTATGGATTCCTTCCTTTATATTTACATTAGTGGTGGCATGGGCCATCATTCCTGGCTAATATTATATATAATATAATAGTAAATACAGAAAAAATTGACAATTGAACCTTTAACAAGAGCAAATTGGAAATAGGATTCAGACTTGGGCTAGAAAAAAAGGGTGACAGGGAAGTCTATTTGCAAGTAAGAAATGTAGATTTGGATAAGTACAGTCATCAAAAAGTAGGCAACACAATGCAACAAAATAGTGCATTCTACCTCGGGCTGCGCGATATGGCCGAAAATAATATAATAATATAATAATACTTGACAAATGAAAATGAGTGCTGAAAGTTTATATTATAAGATTATATCTAGTCTCATAGCACAATATCAATATAATATAAATATATTGCCCATTCCTAAAAACTAGTAAGACTAGTAAGGACAGATCTTTCAATGAACCCCCTTCGTCAATGAACAAAGTATGTTATCAAATGAAATGACAACTCTCATTTCAATGACTGTGAGAAATGTATTCAGAGTGCATGGAGGACCATCAGGTGTAAACCTTACCTACACGCTGATGGTACCTTGAAGGCCCACCCCTCACCACAGCTGTCCTGTGTTCTGTGAATGTAAACACATTATTATTGGTCTTAAACAAGAGCAATGTAAGCAAGCAAAACATATGTACTCCCACCCTAGAGTTATAACCAAGCTTGGTCTTGATAATGGCATTGATTAAACTGTATCGTTATTATTATATAGTGGCATAAAATGTGTGCACACACTTACCTTATTAGGAGTTCCTTGTAGGCATGCAAAATTGGATCTGCTTGGGGGCAAGAAAGTGGAGTCAACAGATGTTTGCAATACAGTACAGTGCATGCAGGTAACCAATTGCTGCAGTGGACCTTGCATGCATGCAATCTTGTGGAGCGAATCGTTCAGCTTGTTGTGAATGATTAGGTCCCGGATGCTTTCACAGTTGCTCGACTAGCACGAAGCATGTAGATGGTACAGTAATGTGTCTTCACACACTTTAGATAGGATCAAAAGTGTCCCAAAAATAAAATAATGGTGACTTGTTTTTAGTTATTAATCAACACTATTATTATTATTATTATTATTATTATTATTATTATGAATCATCACAAACTCTGATAGATTGGGTTGTTTGTTGTTGTTGTGTTTGAATGACATAAAGGGTTGCATAACGACTCTGTCCAGTTCTGCAATGACAGATTGGTGCTCATCTATTAAACAGACAGGATCCCTTTATCTGGCAGCGAGGAAGGACAGACACTCTTCAGTAGTCTAAGCAACAGCCTTGGACAGATTGCTCTGCATCCTAGATAATGTGCGTTACACATGCAAACGGGGACGTTGCGGGGCAGCATTTTGGCACATGGTTTGGGGGGTGAGACACACACACACACACACACACACACACACCTGTTTTCTGGGCAAAACCAGCAGCACGAGGTTTTGCAGAGATCGCAACGCAATGCAGTGTCGTCCAACCTGGGGCGACCTTGCACCGCTGGATGTGCACACACATGGTATGTATGCATGTATGTATGTATGTGTGTATACAGAAGTACAATGGAGGACGTACAATAAATAAAAACAGCAGGTGTTGTTACGCATTGGATTGTGGATCAGGACCTTACCTATTGCGGGTCGTTAATGTGCACGTTGGCCACTGCAGTTCACGTTCACGTCGTAGCGGTGGCGTTAGCTGGTGCAAGCGCGACACCTAGTGGACTTCACTCAGTGTTGTTGTTCTTGTTTTGTTTTTTAACATGTGGCCTCAATGTATTTTACTCACTGCCTGCTGTCCAGTTATGTACTGTATTTCAAAGTCTAAAAAAATTGAGTGATATTGGATATTAAAGTGATATTACCGTGCTATTGCTTCAAAACTAAACTAAATGCGTGCATGTCTTTCCACTGGCAAAGCTACCACGTGTGTCAGATGAACGGCTGATGATTTTGAACGCAATATAAAGCAGGTGCGCCATTAGAGGGACGACGGACTGTCCGCCATACTGGAAAAAAAAACCAACCACGTACAACGGGACTCCGCCAGGCATGAGCTAACATGACTAAGGATGTACAGAAGAAGAAGACGAAGAAGGAGACGAAGGTGAAGGCGGCGAAGGTCGAAGGTGGCGAGAAGAAGGCTAGGAAGCGGGGCAAGAGGAGGGAGACCTACGCCATGTACGTCTACAAGGTGTTGAAGCAGGTGGGTGCGGTCACGTGGTACATCCCAACCCCACCCCCCCCCACCCCCAACAAAAAACAACAACAAAAAACTTTACTATTACCACTCTTTTACTTTAGTTTGTACTTTTATTTCATTGTATGCTGCTAAATTGCACGGTGCGTATTGTTGTATATTGTATTTATGCCTACGTTTAACTGCGAATTGTTGTTGCATTCTGTTCACATTTAGTATTTAGTTAATGGTTTGATTTATTTTGTTGGCCTTATTTTTATGTTGCCATATTCTTACTCTTACATATTCTTGCGCAGGGATGACGTATTTTTGTAGGCAAACCCGGAAGTTAGCGTCGCCCTGGGTTCCTTCGACAAAAAGCCAATGGGGTTTTTCCGTTGGATTTTTCATTATTGCAGAAAATAAGCTTTGTGGCAAACAAATGTATGATACTCGCGTTTTGTTAAGGAAGATAATCTTCACCAATGAACACCACTTTTATGACTTTTGAAGCGTAAACGCAATCACCAGAAGTTTTATAATAGCCTACGCATAAAAGCTTCAAAATTCACGAGTGGGTTATTGACTGACATACTTTGTCGTAGACCAAAACATGGCCATCTCTTAAGCTTGTGTTAACGACAGACCTTATTTCAGCCATCTAACCAAAAACCCATTCAAAAAAACCCATTGACTTCGAGATGAGAGAACCGGAAGTGCCGAAATGCTAACGGATTTCCGGGTTTTAGGACTAATTCCAACCCAGAAATCCGTTAGCATGCCTGAAATAAGGTCTGTGGTAAATACAAGATTATCTTGCTGAAAGTATCAAACTTGTGTTTGCCACAAAGCTTATTTTCTGCAATAATGCAAAATCCAATGGAAAAAACCCATTGGCTTGTTGTCAAGGGAACCCAGGGGCGACACTCACTTACGGGTTGGCCTACAAAAATATGTCATCCCTGTGCCACTCTATAGCAACTGTTGCACAGTAATTATTTCCCTTGGGATAAATAAAGCTTCTTGAACCTGAACTAATTTTTCTTTGTGCTTTCAGGTCCACCCAGACACGGGCATCTCCAGCAAGGCCATGAGCATCATGAACTCGTTCGTCAACGACCTGTTCGAGCGCATCGCCACGGAGGCGTCTCGCCTGGCGCAGTACAACCGGCGCGCCACCATCACCAGCCGCGAGGTGCAGACCGCCGTGCGGCTGCTGCTGCCCGGGGAGCTGGCCAAGCACGCTGTGTCGGAGGGCACCAAGGCCGTCACCAAATACACCAGCTCCAAATGAAGGGCGATTGACTTTGTTTTACATATTTTGATATGTATATTTTTGTGTTGATGAGTTAAATTATTTTTTTGTTGGAATAAATGCACACAGACACAGTTTTGTGTGTTGTGCCACCACTAGATGGAGGTGTAGGCTACGTGTTTGTGGACTCGGGCATTGTTGAACAATGGCTAACAATTAACTAGGTAACTGAATGATGTGCATTTATAAAGGGCTATTTTAATACCAAATGTTAATCACAAGTTTCCAGAGCTTGCCACTCTTGCAATAGTAATTTCAGCACTATAGGTCTAATCAGTAGCCTAACATTACAGGTCTTTTTTTGTTGTTGTGTCAAACCCATTTCTGTTTTACATTAAACATGGACAAATATTCAATTACAAGTTAAAATAATTTGAATGTATTCTATGTTGACTATTTTCAATTGCGTGTATTCCTTAATCGACGTTGGTTATCGCAAACAGGACAATCTTCCTGTAAGAGTTGCACAAAACCTCATACACATAACAGGTACACAGACTTGACTTTGACTCACTGTTAAATGGCTGAACCCGTTCGTTGAAAACTACTGTTTGGTTTGCGGTGATGAGCTGACTTGCTGCAGAATCATCTGAAAGAGAGATAACGGGAAGACTTTATCCTGTGGGCCTTGAGTACACATGCAGCCTCACCCAGCCCCAGAGTCTAATCAGTCGGACTTGGGCAGGTGAGGCTGCTTAAACCAGCTACCAACCACACACACTCCACAATGGCATAGAGCATTGATCACCTGGGCAGAATACACACATGCATAGAAATCCATGAACAACTCCAGCCGTTTCAGCTCCTCATAGAGATTTAAATTCAGCTAAAACACACATGATCATTGTCTTTTTCTGTCCTTTGCTGTGGGTCTTCAGACAGGAGGAGGAGGTGTTGTTGCTGTGGTCAGAGGAGCTCTTTTCAATTGCAGATTACCTGGTACCACTGAAGAAACAGCTACACAGGGATGTCCCCAGGTTCACCGGGCTGCTGTACTGCAGCCAGGGATTGGAAAGTAGGCGGTGCAGGGGCGGACGACCCACAGGTTGCTTGGCCATGCACCTCCGCACAAATTCCTGGCAGTCTGGAGAGAAAGACGGGGTCTAAATATTCATACCAGTCTCACAGTTTGTGACTGTTATGTTTGCGTTTGTGTTTTGTAAGAGTGCTTGCTTGAATACAAGCTCAATGTGTGTTTGTGTGCCTTACTTGGCGATAGCCCACTTGGGAGGAGTGGGCATGGCGCTACGCTGGCAAGTTCCTCCTCTGTCTTAAAGGGGAATTCTCCAAGGAGCATTTCGTACAGCAGCACTCCCACCTGCCACACGGTCATTGGGCCTGCCCTGTAGGACCGATGCTCATACCACTCTGGAGGAATGTAGGGGAAAGTGCCTGGAATATACCATGCATAGACAGACAGATCAATACATGGGGAGAAACCAAGAAGGTCATGTATAACTTCAGAAGTTAACATTGTATGACCAGAGCAAGTATAAATACAAAAAGCTCACGTAGAAGTCTTCATCAAAGAACTGATCATCCACGTTGCTTTTGAGGACGCAGCCGCATCCAAAGTCAATTATCCTGACGCGTGGGACCTCAGAGCCTGTTTCAATTAAGATGTTCTGAGGCTTGATGTCCCGGTGCAGGACGCCTTGGGAGTGGATCTCACTTAATGCTTTGATGACTTGCCGCAGAATCATCTGAAAGAGAGAGAGTGGTAACAGGAGACTTGATATGATGGCCGCTGTAGCAGTAGCCTCTTCCACACGCCACCTAAGTGGCTTTGCTGGGCTCCTCTGACACAGGTAGATGTCGGGAATAAAGTCAGTTTTCTTTAGAATTGGCAAGATTTTTCAGCTAGAGGATATGTTAAAATGCTGTTATGACAGAGGCTTGAGCGTGTGTTGTGATAGCTTGTTTATCGTGTGGGTCCAAGCAAAAGAGAGAAAGATATAGAGTACAAACTGGACTCTTAACAGGGTTACCATACCTAACAAAAAAAACTGACTTTTAACTGAACCCACATCCAAACTCCCACCACAGACCTTAGCTTCCTGCTCCTCCAGTTTACCCCCTTGTTCTTCTATATATAATGCAAGAGATCAATGGATGGCACTGGTCTCTCCTGCACCAGGATCAGCTCCTGACCCAGTTTAAACCAGTCCAGCAGGGTGACAGCTGCACCTGGGCCCTCAGAGCCAGGTTGACATTTGACCTTCAGCATCAAGGAGATCTCCCAAACCAGAGAGTGAGTTTCATTAGATAGCTCAGAAACATTAATACCCATAGGTTGTCCTGGCTAGACCCACGAAAAGAATGACAGCAAAACAAACGATAGTTTTCAAAGAACAGGTTAATTAAATAATAATAAAAAACAAAGCAATTTCAAGAGGGACCTTCCAGTTTTACTGGCTCGGTCCCTCTTGAAATTGTTTTGTTTATTATTATTATTTTTCAGAACTTTGCCGGCGATTTTGACCATCTCAACGTATACATTTGACTGTTTTTATTTGGCAAAGTTGTCGGGGCTGGTGAAAAATTTTATATTCTATGCATCACATCCTGTGGCAACATGAACCTGTGAATTACATTAAACTCTATGGTCGTGACAGGTGAGCCAGTCCTAAGGGGTTGAAACAGGAAACAAAAAACAAACAAAAGAAAGGATACATGTATCTTTCATGGGGTGGTTGCCTTTATTCGTGAGTTTATGTTATGTTAAGACGGGGGTACAACGCCATTTTATGTCATTCTTTGTGACCCCAACACATGGGGTCGGCCTCCAGGGACAGCCTAAAACCAAACCCTAACCCTAAAACCAAATCTTATCCCAACCCTTATCCTAAAACCAAACCCTAACCTAACCCTAAAACCAAACCCTAACTCTAAATCCAAATCTTAACCTAACCCTTTTCCTAAAACCAAACCCTTACCTAACCCTACAACCAAACCCTAACCCCAAAACCAAATCCTAACCCTAAAACCAAACCTTAACCGAACCCTTATCCTAAAACCAAACCCTAAAACCAAGCATCAGGGTCCTCACCTTATAATCTAGACTCAATTGTAGTCACACCAGCAACAGCTTACAAGATATGACATTGCAGCTGTTGACGTCAGTGTTGTTATAACTGTTATATAGGAGTTAGTTAACAACCGCAGCTGAGAATACACGTTTGTTCGTCCACCTTGTAAGAGGAAGAGGCAATGGCGGTGGCAGTGCGAGTGAATGCCTTGGGTGGCGATATGATTCATACACTAAAAACAGAAGAAACCAACTGAGGATTCAGAGGGGAAAAAAATCACAAGATGATGTTACTGGTCCTTTTTGTCCACGGTGTTTGGAAGATTCTGTGGAGTAAACACATTGAACGGGTCAGATGGGCAAAACATATCTTATACACAATGTTTTAGCTGTACAGATACAAATCACACACACACTTGCAGCTGTATGTTATGTAAGAGGCATAATGTAATCACCCTGAAGATTCGCAATAATGACCGGCTCACTGTACAATATTCTGCTTATTACATGGCTACTTTCCAGTGTTGTAGTCGAGTCACTATGCCTCGAGTCCGAGTCCAGGCTCGAGTCTCCAGTGTCCGAGTCCGAGTCA
>JAOPJH010000131.1:2549840-2586020 GCA_027122575.1 Merluccius polylepis | reverse complement strand
AGAAATATTTGGGATATAACAGTCCTGTAGTCCATTTGAAGTAGGCCTACAAACTTATTTAGAACAAACTCTTAGTGTTTCCTTGTTTCTTATCAGCATAGGCCTTATTCAGGGGCAATTCCAGCTACCAAAGCACCACAGGAAAACCTGACAGGGAGAGGGAGAGAGAGAGAGAGAGAGACACACAGACACAGAGACAGACAGACACAGTACAGAGAGAGACGGGGGGGGGGGAGAGAGAGAGAAAGAAACTTTTAAAATAGAAGCCCACCAAACAAGTCATCATCACTCATATCTATCATTGCCTGTCATTAATAAGCTTGGCATTAGGTCACACTGAATATGTATTATTTGGTCAACATACCCTTTTGAATTGCAATGGGATTTGTGGTGCTGTTTTCGGTTGGCCACGATTCCTCTGATGTCCGGCTCCATCTCCGTCGTTGTGATACGAAGGACATCATGCAGATGGCCATCTGTCAGCCTGGATCTCAGCTTGGATTTGTTGATGGCCATGGTGGAAAAGGTCTTCTCACAGATGTATGTGCTTCCGAATAAAGATACCATCCTGACAGCATGCTGGCGAAGTGCAGGGTATGTGGATGGGGGAAGTCCTTTGTAGAACTCGATGAGACTCTTGTCACGATATGCTGCTCTGGCCTCTGAGCTCTCCTGCAGGTCGATGAGCTCAAACTGCATTTCTGCAGGCTCTTCCTCAGGCGCACATGTGAAAGGGTTTTGGAAAAGGTCGAATGCCTTCTTGTGGTCCCTGAAGTCGGAGAAGCGGTGGTCGAATTCTTCTCGGAGCTTTTGTATGAGGTTATGGTTCTTTTCTGAACGCAGGTGACGTAAAACTTGGCACCCATCTGTGTCTGTGTCATCTACGAGCGACTTACAGGCAGGAAAATGAGTGAGATCTCCCTTTCTGAGCTGTCCCTGCAGCAGTTCAAGTTTTCGCTGGAAAGCTTTGACGTTGTCAAATAGTGTGGAAATGAGCTTCCCATGGCCTTGCAGTTTCAGATTAAGATCGCTGAGACAATTATTCATGTCAGCCAGGAACGCTAGGTCGCAGAGCCATTTAGTGTCACTTAACTCTGTCACATATTGTCCCTTTGACTCCATGAACTCCTGTATTTCTTTTCTCAAGTTAAAAAAACGTTTCAGTGTGGCACCTCTGCTCAGCCACCTGACGGCAGTGAAGTATATGACGTCCCCGAAATCTGCCTCTGACTGCGCCAAAAAAGCCTTAAACTGGCGGTGATTCAGACCTCTGGACTTCAGGAAATTAACTGTCTTCACAACTACATCCATGACATGTTTCATTTCAAGCGTCTGAGCAGCGAGGGCTTCTTGGTGTATTATACAGTGGTATCTGACTAGTTTCTCACCTCCGTTGTTGACCACTTTCTCAGAGAGTAGCGACACGGCACCTGCCCGACTCCCGACCATAGCCGGTGCTCCATCTGTTGTGACACCGACCATAGATGCCAGGTTCACTTTGTATGCGTCGAGACTGCGACACACAGCATCACAAATGTCGACTCCCTTTGTTGTGTCTTTCATACTCTCCATGCTTAGCAGCTCCTCGCCAATGTCAAAGTTCTCCGTGACTGTTCGGATGAAAATCAGCAATTGCGCTGTATCGGAAATATCCGTGCTTTCATCCAGTGCAATTGAAAAAGCTCCCTTTCCTAACCCCGCCACACGTTCCCCCAGTTGCTCTTTCAGATTATTGGCCAGATCTTCGATTCGTCGTGTGATTGTGTCATTTGACAAACTTATGTCACTGAATTTAGTTTTTTGCTCTGGGCAAACAATGTCGGCAACTTTTAACATGCAGTCTCGCACAAATTCTCCGTCACTAAACGGCTTGCTCCGCTTAGCTATTTCTTGAGCTACCACGTAGCTAGCCTGTGTTACAGCTTCACCGGTTTTAGCCAAATTTGTGAAAACTGACTGCTGTGCAGTGTAGCCTCTTTTAAGTTGTTCAAACTTACTTGTGCGCTCCTTGCCAATGAATTTATCGAAGGTTTTATGTTTGGTATCGTAATGGCGTTTTATATTGAAGTCCTTGCGCACTGCAATGACCTGCTTGCAGATCAGGCAAACGACTTTATCCAACCCGTGCGGTTCGACAAAGTAATCAATAGTCCATTTGTCTTGAAACTGCCTTTTCTCCTCGCTGACACAACGTTTTTTTTTCAAGGGGCCCGGCTCTCGCTCCACCATCTCCATCTCCACACAACCACTGTTCCGTTGATGACCTTGAGAGTTAGCCTGGGTTCCAAGCCAGTCAGGCTACTTCTGGGAGTGAGGTCAAGTGCGATCAGTTTGACCTCACCTGTAATTACCGCTTATGCCTATAGATGCCGCTAAACACAACTAAACGAAGATTCATACTTTCAAAGCTATGTACAGTTTTAACAGTTTGAAAGATGTTACCAGATGTTATCGCGGGCCGCAAGAAATGATTACGCGGGCCGCCATTGGCCCGCGGGCCGCACTTTGAGAACCCATGGTTTACATAATTGTGTAGAATATGGTGCTTTACAGTTGACGTGTGCAGTGAGAAACAAATGTGATTCTGCAGGCATACAGCCCAATTAGAAGTGTAACTGGCAGTATCAATTGGAATTACATAGTTCAGCTGAACAATGTCCAAAAGAAAAGTGGACTACATGCTGCCAACCGACTCACTGATAAGCATGTGAACTTTGCTAATCAGAAGATGAAGGTATGTTTGCATGAGGATTAATGTATAGAGGGTCGCAATAGAAATGGACTCTAGGGCTTTATTGTGTTTTTATACTTTTTTATGGTGTTTGCAGGTAGCGCTAATGTGCCCTTCATTTCTCCTTATAAACATAAGGTCTCCCTGGCTGCTCAGACTCTGAGTAACTCTGTAGCAGTGGCGCTCCGCACCTTGCAGGATGTGGGCTATGCAGAGTTCAAAGTTTCCGAGGCTACTTCAGAATTGATAAAGGTAATGCAGCTAGGGATTTGCATCATTGACCTAACCCTATAACACCCACCCTCCCTTTTTTGTTGATCTGTTGGTCGGCTACCACAAAACAGGTGTTCAAAAGCACCCTTATTGTCACATCCCAGATTTACAGGTTTAAAGCACTGCAGCAATTTCATTTTAAAAAGCATAGCCACAGAGGAAATGGGATGGAAATGGAAAGTATGCCTCATACTTGGGTGTTTACTATCTGATATCTGTTGACACTAAGTTATAGTGATGATTTCAGTGCTATCAGTTAATTAAGATATTTGTTTATAGATAACAGACCGGCTGTTCGACATCTTGAACAGTCGCAATCCCAGAGCCAAAGGTTTCAAAGCCTCCCTTGGTTCTAGGAATTGGACAAGCACCAGGGAGTTCTTGCTCACTTTGAAGATGGAGGACGGCAAACCCCTTTACCGAACAAAGAGGTATTTTAAAATAGTGACTGTTCAATTAGTGATGCACTGACACCATTTGTAGTCGCCAATACCCAGTACAAGTTCTTAATTAAATTATCAGAATGAGACTGCTGATTTAAAATAAGGGTTTATTTTATTCTTCATTAGATGCATACAAGTAGTGAATTTACAAATCATTAAATTATCTAAGGTAAAACTCCGATTTCAGTGCATCCCTCAAGTCCATGAAATAGGTTCTGTTCTCTTGTTTATCTACTATCTTCTGCATCGAGTTCATAAGATGCTCTGTCCTGTAAGATGTTCTGGAGATGTTCATAAAGTGGTACGTATTATATATTATTCATATGATACTATCTTGCTCCAATGTGTTTGCTGTCTGCAGCTTTGTCTGTATTCCAATTCTCTTGTATTCAGTTTATTTTCTTCCCAGATGCCTGTGTCAAAATTGGATGTATTGCATGGTCTGCATGTTATGTTATGAATTAATTCAAGAAGGTTTAGTGTCCTTAAGTAATTTTAAGGGTCCTAAACCTCACACTGATTACTTTAAGGTCAGGGATGCAAACTAGTCAGCTTAACCCCCCCCCCCCCAATGAAGATGAATGGCAATGAAGTGAATTGTTTAAATAGTCCGGCAGATTAAGTCCATATTTTAAGTCCATATATTTTTAAGTCCATATTTTACTGTGCGATACAAGCACCAAATTCGGCATGAATAATGCCTAGACCCTACTTATTGAGAAAAGCCCGTTAGCCACCTGAAAATCCAACATGGCGGCCATTTTTCAAGATGGCTGCCACATCAAATGTACCAAAACCCTTTTTATTGTACAATGGTAATGGCTGGACATTTTTAAGTTGTCTAGGCATCAACTTGTATGTATTTTGAGTAGACAAATCCAATGGTGCAAATAAAAATATACTTCAAGTCTAGTTTTCAAGATGGCGGCCATTTTTCGACTAAAATTCACTGTTTTCTGTCAAATTTTATCACACATGAAGTTTCAATTTTACAAATTATCTAAAAATCTTTTGATCCACATTACAATGTTGTCATCAATCTCAAATTGTTGAAAAATGTATTTGTAAGAGTGATGTCAAAGCACAACCAGGGCACACTGGTGGCATCATTGCTGTGAGACTCAGCATGGGGTTCAGTGCCAGCTAAGTAGAGTAATTACCGTAGTTGTAGTCTACTTATTGTAGTACTCACTTCAGTTCAATTATAGCAAGTATAGCTTAGTGTCCCAAATGCTATCTAATTAGCCCTTTATATGCACCAACTAGTAGTTTAGTTTGTTGTAGTATAGTTAGATAGCCGCACCTGATTTGACAAGATGTGACAGCGCGGGAAAGCCGAGCCAAGGGTAATGGGCTTTAAAGGACAATTCCGGCGCAAAACTAACCTAGGGTTTAATTACACATGTGTACCAAGTTTGGAGGTTTGCCAGGATTTGATTTCATGCTAATCAAATGTGACCACTGTTAGCACAAACCACTAATTACCCCTTAATGCTAGCTGTCAACGTGACGGTTGTACCTGTCTCTGTAAACTGTCTGTATATTTACAAAGTTCTCAATGCTTCGTTTTACATGTAGGTGCCCTCATTATGCCATCATCGATGTGTGGGGCTATTTTGAGTCTTGTTAGTGGTCTAGTAATAGCGATTTCTTTTTACCGCACCTCTGCCCCGACAACTAGCGTTAGGAGGTCATTTGTGGTTTGCGCTAAAAGTGGTCACATTCGATTAGCATAAAAACAAATCCCGGCAAACATTCGAACTACACGTGTCATGAAATCCTGGGTTAATATTGCGCAGGAATAGTCCTTTAATTACCTGAATGGTGTACAGATCGCACGGGACTTAAATGGCACTGGATGAACGATCGGGCTAGGTGTAGCGCACTTTGATGTATGAACCTAGTTGTATCCCATATCTGAATGTGCTTTTGTATTTTGTATGGTTAGGTGGTAAAAGGATAGTCCCTCGGCCTCAACAATTACACATAATGGCTGTTCTGCATCTCAAATTGACTGGAGAAAGTGTTGTCTTTGTCAGACAGATATAAAGGTAGAGTTGAAATCTCCTCCAACTCATTATTCATGTAGTCCTGAGAGCAATGGCTGCTCCTCCATCACTCTAGGCAGTGTGAGTGAAGCCTGATGGTGCAGCAGAGTAGCGGGCCAGCAGGTAGAGGTCATAGTATATGTGGGCCGGCCTACTGAAGGGCACTGCAACATCAGTACCACTCTGACGTTTAGACGGCCACACAAACACACACACTGCTTTATGGTGGATCGCCTGTATGTGCATGATACTGACATGAACTCTGTTTATTTATTAATTTATTCGAGAGGGACGATGCACCTTGATTACATTACTGTAGCCAAGAGGTTCATCTGTAGTCAGCTTTAAAAACAGATAGGCAGTAAACATGCATACATAAATACATACATACATACACATACATACACACACACACATACATACATATATAAACCATACATACATAAATCCATACATAACTACATACATGCATGCATACATACATACACATACATTCATACATACATACATATATATATGTTCCAGTTTGTTGGCCGAGGGGGGGCGGGTGCTGGTCGTGATTGTTGACGGCGGAGATGTTCCAGTTTGTTGTTGACGGGGGGGGGGGGGGTGCTAGTCGCGATTCGCGAAATCGTCCAAAAAGAGGACTAGTCCGTGAAAAAGAGGACGTCTGATCACCCTACCTTACCTTCCTTGGTGGAAATCCGAACCCAACTTTGAGTATAGATTAACGGCGATAATTTCCTTATCGCGCGATAAGAGTCTCGCGATAACGGCCCACCCCTAATATATATATATGCTATCTATAGTATAGGCAGTATATTTATATTCTATTGTATAGTGAGTATATTTATATGCTAGTATAGTGAATATATTTCTCTATAGTATAGTGAGTACATTTATAGTCTATAGTATAGTGAGTATATTATAGTCAGAGTATATTTATATTCCATCTATACTATAGGTAGAATATAAATATTCTCACTATACTATAGATAGAATATAAATACTGCCTATACCATAGTGAGTATATTTATATTCTATCTATAGTATAGGCAGTATATTTATAGTGTATAGTATAGTGAGTATATTCTATAGTATAGTGTGTGTGTGTATATATATATATATATATTCTGTCTATAGTATAGTGAGAATATTTATATTCTCTCTATAGTATCTGTGATATGTGTACCTAGGCAGTGGAGGGAGTGGTCTTGCTCCCAGAGGACCAGGACTTGTCTCAGATCGGCGTGCAGAACAACGACCTGCACTTCATCACAGCAGGCAGCAAAGGTCAGGCTTCTTCTGTTCTCAATACAAACATGAGCACAAATCTTTGCGTTCAAACACATTTACATGTAATCACTCGCAAGGAAGTTGAAGCAATCGAAGCATCAAATCAAATTTGTAACTTCCCAAAAAATCTGCTTCTAAGGTTTAAAAAAAAGAAATTGTACAGAGTGCACCACACACATGCTCAAGCTAGGGCTGCAAAGATTAGTCAGTTATTCGATTAGTCAATCGACAGAAAATAAAGCAAATGAAAGTTGTATAATCGATTAATCGTTTAGGTAATTTATCGAGTGTATACCAAACATTTGCTGCTTAATGCTTCAGAAATTCAAGTTACAAATAATTAATTACATAATATTTTCTTAGCTTCTTGTCAGAATTTAAGACATCAGTTTGGACTCAATTATTGTCGGATTAATCAACTATAAAAATAATCGTTAAATGTTGTTGCCCCCCCCCCCGCCGACAGGTGTGTTGAGGGTCTGGGAGGCTGGCACGTCCCGCTGCGTCTACACCCAGACGCTGCCCTCGGCGGCACCATCCGACGGCGAGGAGGCCGGCGACGACGACCCCCGTAGCCTCACCTACCTGTTGCCCATGGATGCCTCATCCAGGGTGGCGGCCGTCACGGCGGAGCACAACATCACGCTGTACCAGCTGCCCGCACTCAGCACGCAGCAACAGGTACTACGCTCTCGCAGTGCTGCTACCGTGTCCATTTCCATCAACGTGTGTGTTGTTGCCAGCAGCGGTAGCCAAGGTCCAATATGGCTTGTACATCGTGACGTCACTGACCGCCTCCATGTTGGAAGCATAGGAGCATTTGAATGTTAGTTATTATGTTTAGTAGTTTAGTAGTTTTTTTGGTCATTGTTAATTGTTTAATTTTTGTCATTATGCGGAGACATTTTGGTTTTGACAGTTTCTCATGCAAGACGTGGCAAAACAATGTTTTCATTAGCCTAGGTAACGTTATATTTACGTTGGTGAAGGATTTTACCGTACAGCAACTCTCAAGCCCATCGCCAACAAAATATCCCATGATGCATTCTGATGTACAAGCCCCATTATGTTATTGTGTAAATAAACAGTGCTTTATTAGTGTGTATATTGCTGTGGTTAGCTATTTTACAAATGTTAATATTGCTGTGCTTTTTTTGTCCTTAAATTAAGCAAATCCACACCAATTAATTGAAATATTTATTTTGGATTGTAACATTTCTGTTCAATGTCTCTTCCATTATGTTTAGCGTTTATTTTTTAGATAGTTTAGTTAGTTCTGTCTGTTTTGTAAATTATTGCTGGTTAGTTAGGGGGTAATTATCGTGTTATGAAAGGGTCTACGCAGTGCCTTTCTAGATATCTGCATACATGTTAATGTGTGCGTTTTCCTCTGTTTTTCTCCAACAACTGCAGTTGGTTGGCTACAACGACGAGGTTCTGGATGTCAAGTTCCTGGGGAAGAATGACAGCCACATCGTGGCGGCCACCAATAGCTGTCAGCTCAAGGTGTTTGAGCTCCTGACCAACAGCTGCCAGATCCTGTATGGACACACAGGTCAGTGAGTTGCAGCCACCACCAGGGGGCAGCAGAGTATTGTGAGTGGAAGCTGAAAGCCTAACTTCCACTGGATCGTCCAGAGCTGGTCGATCCTGCACACGTCAAGCCCAACAGAGCAGATCGAGCCGGGCAGGAAGTCGGGTAGTAAAAGCCATAGAGCATCCGGGCAATTTTTTAAATAAAACGCCCTCCCGATCTAGCACAGCCACAAATCTTTGATCCATGTAGTTCATAACTGGACTTTAACTGTATTAACTTTGTCTGTAGGCTACAACACATTAGGACATAACAACAATAAACACAACACTACACACAATTAAACCAGACAAAAAATAATGATTACATTTAGTTAATCATTTAGTTATTTTAAGATTTATTTAATATCCATATTTATTTATATATTTACTTATCTATTTAATATTTAAAAATCTAAAATGAACTAAAATGGCTACAACCCCGTTTGGGCTGTCCTATAAAGTATCTTGGAAACTATACAACTTTAACTTCAAATTACTATTTTTCAGTTGGGAACTTAGTTTGCATGGTCCAAGGTTACAGTGCATTCAAGACATGCAAGACAGACAACATACAAGTACAAGACAACAAAAAAGTACATGTTAAAAGCAGTGTTCACTGAATGGTTAAAAACAGTTTACATTACCAAAATAACGATGCTAAGTTGAGTAGTCTGATGGCGATGGGGACAAATTATGTAAAATGATGTAGCATTACAGTAGTTCTAAAAAGCCAGTTTATTATTTCATGTGTAGTTGAGAATCAACCGCCTACGTGAACATTGGCATAATCTCAGGTATCACACCCTTGGTCATCCCACGCATTTCCCTGGCATGCCACTTGCTGAACAGGTCTGCGCACCAAGAGCTATTGGTCATCAGTTTCCTGTCACCTCCCTTAGATTTTGCTTCTATTAATAAATATTTTTGCTGTTTCTTCCTCAGATACTGTGCTCTCATTGGATGTCTTCAAAAAGGGCTTGCTCTTTGCTAGTTGTGCCAAGGTGAGTTGCTAGTTGTGCCAAGGTGACTTCACTGCTTTCCATTCACTTACTGTAAATCGTACTGAACATTGTTAGTAAAATATGTAAACAAAAATCGTGTGTGTGTGTGTGTGTGTGTCCAGGACAAGTCTGTGCGTGTGTGGAGAATGGACGAAGCCAGTGGCCAGGTAGTGTGTGTGGCTCAGGGGTCCAGCCATGCGAACGCTGTGGGCTGCATCACCTTTTCAAGGTAAGCATCCACATGAGCCAGGGTTAAAGCAACTCTAGAAGCTTATGCTGCCATTGAGTCACACCAGATTTTGCATCCCTAAAAATGAATGAGTGAATAAATTGAATGGAGGCCAACATTTGCATTTGTCAGTTTGGTATATTATGTGTTATATTTTTCGTTGGTGAAAAAAATTAAATATCTGATAATGCTAACAGAAACCTACAGGTCATCTATATGGCCCTGTTCCCACCTGGGATTAACATGTGGTTTTGGAGATTCGATCACGAACGGACAGCTCAAGTACGTCAGTTCACACTTGGTATTAAAATGTGGCTCCACAGGCATCTCTGAGATCAGATCTCACCTCCCCCACCCTTTATGCAAAGAAACACGTAAATAATTTCCATTTGAAAAAGACAATAATATAATTCTATACACCATTTGAAGAAGAAGAAGAAGAAGAAGAAGAAGAAGAAGAAGAAGAAGAAGAAGAAGAAGAAGAAGAAGACGAAGAAGCAGAAGAGATAGGGCGATAGAGACTGGGTACTTCTGTTGTGGTTGCCGCGGAGCCGCCTGTTGCTACAGTTTAAAGTGACGCCTTTGGCACGCAAATTAGTACGTATTTCTGCTTACACAGAGCTGGGTCACATTTGCGTTCAGACTGCTAATAGAGTGTGGATATATGCGACCCAGACCACCTCCGAAGGTGGTCTGAAGGAATCAGATCTCAATGCGCGATGGGTGCATGCAGACCTGTACTTAGAGTTCTTTACTCACGACCGGATCTCCAAAACCACATGTTAATACCAGATGGGAACAGGGCCCAGGACTCTAAAGTTTTTACATTTTATGTTAAATTTTTTCATTTTAAATGTCCAAGCATTTATCCACCTTAGCCTGAGAAATCTAAACCAGTCCAATGCTACTGGAACGGAAAACAAAAACAACCCTACATTAATTGTATTTGTTTGGCAATAAAAGATTAGCCTCGTAGTAAATCAAAGCCTATGTAAGGCATTTAAACATGTGAGAAAGCAATTCCAACCCCAAACAAAGAATGAGCAACAGTTATGTTTTTCATAACTGCATGTGCACATGCACAGCAATAGCAATCTTTTTCCCGACATGTTATCTACATAAACTATATATCATATATGAGACATTGCTGATTCCAACAGTCCAAACCAGATCACTCTAAAACTCTAAACGACTAAAACTCACCGAACTAGAGGCCAACAAACATCAAAAACTAACTTTTTGTTCTAGTAACAATCAGAAATGGTCATACCTTTGTTTTTTTTGTCATCAAAGTTGTGTTTGATCAGTTAAAACATCAACATAAACAGATATGGATATATAAACATATATGGGCAACATTTTGAACCCTCACAATCATGTATAGTAGGTAAGAGAGGGTTTCACAGGAAATAATCAGAGCACACATTCTTTATCACCATCTGATGGCCGGATGTTTCAACTGCGATGGTTTGGATTGGTGTCATTCAACTCTATTGTCCCTGACCTTTCAATAGAGGGGTCAAATGTTAATATTTAACAATGGGTTCTCAAGATATTCACCTGTCCGTGTCTATCATGTTTGTATTGTCATTTTTGCATTGGATTTATTGTTTTATTAGGAAACTCTGCCTCAACCTATCTCTACTAAAACCTCTCTATTTTTGCCCTACTTCACTTTGTTGGCATCAAATCCTGACACAGGCCCTCATCAGATGTTGTGCTTTGGCCCTATAGTGCTATAGGGCTACTAACTGATAATGCACTAGGTGTTATTCACACTAAAACATGACATTTATTTCAGGCGGAAATTCAATCTTCCATTTATTCTGTGTTCTAGCTTTATTCACTGTGATCCAGTAGCATCCACATTGATTATTTCACTTTAACAACAACCTCATGAGTGTTATCTTTCTTTTGGTACCAAGATTAACTATAAAGCCCTTGTTTTTGTGGAGATAGTCTCTTCAGTTTGGGTATGTTTTTTTCAGCAAAAACCTGAGAAATAGGCCTAGTGATGAACAGGTTAATGAGCGTATTTTCCGAAATTAATAAAATATAATATATATTATATATAATAAAATAATGAAAAAAACATATTTTTGCATTTGTATAACAGGTTGCGCTGCTCTCTCTCCTCCATGTATGTCCTCTCCTCTTGGCCGTCTGCCATTTTTCTTTCAGCGCAATGCATGATGGTATATAGTATGTGGTTACTGACCATCGGTTGTACACTACTTTTCACGATGTGGGTACGATGAGTCCACTATACTATCTACTATAATTTTCACTATACATTCGGACAGCACTACAAAATGGCAAACTCACTATATATTGGACTATATATAGTGATTTGTGATTGATTTCGGACAATGCCTTAGAAATACAGTACAATCACCTGCTGCACGGATTATGTAGTCAAAGAATCTGGAGGAATAGAGTTAGAGTAAGCCCAATTAGCCCCATTAGCTAACCCAATCATTATCAAAGGCAATAGTAACGGCTTGGAGTGACGCCTCCCTACCTGAAGAACTCAACCTCTTCTAAGGACAACAAGGAGGTGGCCATCAAGGAGGTGCTCCCTGCAGGCCACCAGCCCCTTACACTCTCTCCCGCCAACGTGTTTGCAGAACTGAGCAGGATTAACCCACGAAGGGCAGCTGGCCCTGATGGTGTCCCCGGACGCGTCTACAGGGCCTGTGCTGAGCAGCTGACTGAGGTCTGGACCGATATTTTCAACCTAGCCCAAGCAACTGTCCCTGAGTGCCTTAAATCCACCACCATCGTGCCAGTGCCCAAACACTCCAATGCAGTTGACCTTAATGACTTCCGCCCAGCGTGCTTACCCGCATCATCGCAAAGTGCTTCCAGAGGCTGGTCCTGGGTCCAATCAAAACCTGTCTACCACCCACACTGGACCCCTTTCAATTTGCCTACCGCCAGAATAGGAGTACAGAGGATGCCATTTCCACGGCACTACACTCTGCCCTCTCCCACCTGGACAAAAGCCACACATACGTTAGAATGCTGTTCATTGACTTCAGTTCAGCATTCAACACCATCGACCCCTCCAAACTGATCACCAAACTGCGTGATCTGGACATCGCCCCCTCCCTCCGCAACTGGATACTCGACTTCCTGACCAATAGACCGCAGTCTGTTAGGATTAATGGTCACACCTCCTCCACCCTCACCCTGAACACTGGCGTTCCGCAGGGCTGTGTGCTGAGCCCTCTCCTGTACTCTCTCTTCACCCACGACTGCACACGACACATGGTTCAAACACCATCGTTAAGTTTGCAGACGACACAACGGTGATAGGCCTCATCAGCAACAACGATGAGTCAGCGTACAGGGAGGAGGTCCAGTGCCTAGCTGCGTGGTGCGCCGACAACAACCTGTCCCTCAACGCCACGAAGACCAAGACCATCGTGGACTACAGGAAGACTAGAGGTGGCACACACGCCCCTCCACGGACGGAGACGGAGGTTGAGCGGGTAACCAATTTTAAGTTTCTGGGAGTCCACATCTCCAAGAATCTATCCTGGTCCCTCAACACCACTGCCCTGATCAAGAAGGCTCACCAGCGCCTCTTCTTCTTGAGGAGACTAAAAAAGGCCCAACTGTCTTCTCAGATCCTGGTGAACTTCTACCGCAGAACCATCGAGAGCATACTAACCAACTGTGTCACGGTGTGGTATCGTAACTGCTCCGCCTCGGACCGGAAAGCACTGCAGAGGGTGGTGAAAATCGGCCAACGCATCACCGGTTCCACACTCCACTCCATCGAGGCTGTCCAGAGGAAGCAGTGCCTGCGTAAGGCGCGCAGCATCGCAAAGGACAACTCTCACCCCAACCATAGACTGTTTACTCTCCTCCCCTCTGGAAAGCTCTACAGGTCCCTGGGCACCCGGACCAGCAGGTTCAAGGGAAGCTTTTTCCCTCAGGCTGTCACCCTTCTGAACTCCACACCCATATGAACATTGCACTTCTGGTTAGAATTACAACTGCATTTCGTTGTCCCTGTACTTGTACTCTGCACAATGACAATAAAGTTGAATCTAATCTAATCTAATCTAATCTTTTGAGGGCCGACCTGACCCACTGTACAGAGTCCAGTCTCTGTCCCTTGATTTGAAGGCGGTGTTGCAGCTTTTTAAGAGGGACTGTACTTCGCTGTTCATCCAGGGTTTCTGGTTTGGAAAACCCCTGACCCTTTTGTCGACTGTGACCATGTCTACACAGTTCTTGATGTATGAGAGAACGGTGCCAACATGCTCTTGGAGGTCGTGGCTGAAGAATAAATCCCAGAGAGTTCTTGAGAAGCAGTCCTGCAGCTGCGAGAGGGCTGCTTTAGGCCAAGTTTTTATTGTCTTTGTTATTGGCTTTGTTTGCCTCGGCAGTAGGTGGGGGTGAGGGACAGGCAGAGGTGGTCAAATCCAGCAAGATGGGGGAGGGGAGTAGCTCTGTAAGCACGTTTGATGTTGGAATAAACATGGTCCAAAATATTTTCACCCCTGGTGGCAAACTTCACATGCTGGATGAATTTAGGGAGCACAGTTTTTTAGCATGCTTGATTGAAGTCACCAGCAACAATAAAAACTCCATCAGGGTGGGCGAGCTGCTGTTTTTTGGTGATATCTAGCAGTAGGCTAAGGGTCGTGCTAACGTTACCTTTCAGTGGGATGTAAACAGCTATCACAATGACTATTGTAAACTCCCTTGGGAGATAAAGAGGTCTGCACGAGACAAAAGAGGGACTTGAGAAAAGTGTAAAGGACAAGTAATTGACATAATAATCGGAATTGCATGCGCTTTGCTGTGTCGTGTCTAACCCTAATAACCAGCTGAAGCCCGTCAGCGTGCTGTGAGGTGGCAGCCCCACCAGCTGACTAGCCATCGCAGGGCCAACTACCCAGCATGGCGAAAATAAACAGTTACGAACCCAACCAAGACAACTAATTTAAACCGGACGGATCTTCACGGCAACAGACCCCCGCCTGCCCCCGGACTACGACATTTGGATCTCCGTTTTAAAACCCGCATCGCCTGCTGGAACGTTCAAACGCTCCTGCGCCCCGGCTACGCAACACTTCTCTCCAGTGAACTCTCCAAGTATAACATCGCCCTTGCCGGCCTTTGCGAGTCACGCTGGCGTGGAACCGGAGAGTCCACTGCCGGCGAACATCTCTTTCTCTGGAGTGGCCCAAACGATGGGAGAGGCCTCTACGGTGTAGCCCTAGCCATCCCGCTACACCGAAGGAAGTCAATCATAAGCTGGAAGCCAGTCAGTGATAGACTGCTCTCTGCCCGTCTCATACATCAGCATGGGAAGATGACAGTTATTGTCGCCTACAGCCCTACTAATGTCACCCCAGACCAGACAAAGGACACCTTTTACGATCAGTTGCAAGATGCCATCCAGGCAGCCCCCCCCCATGACATTGTCATTGTCCTCACCGATGCCAACGCCACAATCTCCACACAAGATCCCACCCTCCCGGCTGTAACAGGTCCCGTCTCCGTCGATAACACCACCAACGACAACGGCCAACGATTACTTAATCTATGCAGAACCACCAACCTCTGCATCGCCGACACATGGTTCCCCCGGAAGCGAATCCATCACTGGACCTGGTACAGCAATGACGGCAAGACAAAGAAAGCAATTGACCATATTCTCATCTCCCGCCGCTGGAAGACATCAATAACCAACTGCCGTGTCTTCAGAGGAGCACAGCTTGGCAACACCGACCATCGCCTGCTGATAGCCGACCTCCGGCTGAAGCTCAAGGCAGGGGCATCAGCCAATGCCCCCCCCAAGCTGGACTCCTCACGCCTGCTAGACCCGGCCATCATGGAGTCGTACAGGTGCTCCATTGCTAACCGCTTTTGCTCCCTCAGCAGTGGGATATCCCAGGACTGGCCCCACTTCAAAAATGAGGCTATCACAGCTGCCAGGGAATCCATCGGGCGAACAAGACCTGCCCCTAAGAAACCCTGGATTTCCCAAGACACCCTCGACATCGTCAACAACCGACGAGCTGCTCGGCTGCGAGGGGACATGGACCTGTACCAACGCCTAAACAGCCAACGCAACATCTCCATCCGACGTGACAGGGAAAACTTCTGGAGCAATCAGGCAACAGCCATGGAGACAGCCTCCCAAAATAACAACCTGCGGCAGCTCTTCAATCTACTCCGCCAAGGGAAAGCCGGCCCCCGCCAGCGCTCCTTCCTTGTCAAGGACAGGGCTGGCAACGTGCTCTCCACTGAAGCTGATTGCCTCAGCCGCTGGAAGGAGCATTTTAGCGAGCTCCTGAACCACCCCCCTGTCCCAGAAGACCCCACCCTTATCAGTCACCCCACCACTAACCCGGACTGCTCCATCACCCCCGTCACCAAAGCTGAAGTCAAAGCAGCCTTATCCAAGCTCAAGAACGGCAAAGCCCCTGGCATATGTACCATCACAGCTGAGATGCTGAAGGCCGGAGGCGACAACATCCTCCGTTGGCTCGCACAAATTATTAACCTTGTGTGGGTCTCTGAGTCGCTGCCCGATGACTGGAGGCGGGGCATTATACTTCCCTTCTGGAAGCACAAGGGGGATCAGCTGACCTGCGGTAACCATCGAGGTATCACCCTCCTCTCCATCCCCGGCAAACTTTTCACCCGTATTCTCCTCACCCGAGCCCTACCCGCAACCAGAAGCAGACGCCGCCAACAACAAGCCGGTTTTATGCCCAACCGCTCTACCACTGATCACATCTCAGCTCTCCGGCTCATAATGGAAAAAGCCCGGGAGTTCAGAAAAGACAGGCACCTATACATCGCCTTCATTGACCTTAAAGCTGCCTTCGACACCGTGGACCATGGGTCCTTGTGGAACATCTTGAAGACCCTCGGAGCCCCAACCAAACTCATCACACTCTTTAAGCAGCTGTATCAGGGTGCGGAAAGCTGTGTACGAGTAAACGGGCGGGACTCCGAGTGGTTCCCCATAAACAGCGGGGTAAGGCAGGGCTGTGTAGCTGCTCCAGAGCTCTTCAACTGCGTCATCGACCATCTGATGCTAAGAACCTGTGAGCGGATCCCCGGGGTGCCACTCGGAAACTACATCCTCAAGGACCTCGAATACGCTGACGATACCATCCTCTTCAGTGAGACTGCCGATCAGCTCCGTGAAGCGCTCAGCGTATTTGATGAGGAGTCCAAAAAGCTTGGCCTGAAGATAAGCTGGGCCAAGACCGAGCTTATGCATATAGGCGACGGACCCGACCCACCACCCTTCCTGTTCGATGGCACCCCCGTGCACTTCGCCCCCACCTTCAGATACCTGGGCTCAACGGTGTCCAATATCGGAGACCTCAAAACAGAGGTTGACCGACGTCGTGCCCTGGCTGCCTCCGTCATGCAGTCCCTATGGAGACCATTGTGGCGACACCGGCACATATCCCGGGAAACAAAGCTGAGGGTCTACAATGCCTCTGTCATCTCAGTCCTCCTATATGGCTCAGAAACCTGGCCGCTAAACAACACCCTGGCAGCCAGGCTCGATGGTTTCGACACCCGAGCCCTCAGGAGGATCGAAGGCATCACATGGAGTCAGCATGTCACGAACCGGGCTCTAAGAGACCAAACAAAACAACCCCCAGCATCCCGTCTTGCAGCAATGAGGCGCGTGCGCTGGTATGGCCACATCACCCGCCTGCCTGCGGAACACCCAACCCGCATCATCCTGGACTTTAACCCCCATCAAGCCGGATGGAGGCGACCCAGAGGTGCCCCCCGCACTCGCTGGCTTGATGTAATAGCCCAAGACCTTGCAGCCTGTAACGTGACACTGGCACAAGCACAACATCTTGCTCACAACAGACCCAGATGGAGACACCTGGTTGCCTCGGTTGGCTCTACGCGCCATGACGTGCAAGAGGACTAGTAGTAGTAGTGAAAGTGTTTATGTGCTTTATGGGACAGATAGCAGATCCAACAGCTCAGTAACATCTGATTTACCCTCAATCCACACACATACCGCCTGACCAGGTATAGTGTGCATTACATATGCTTTGCAGGTCATAAACCACACTCTGTACGGAATCGCACTGGGCCTTGCTCAGTTCTTGATTTACTCGAAAATAGTGGTGGATACGTAGAACGTAGAAGAAGACAAATGACCAAAAAGGAACACCCACAATATGGGCCAAACAATGGCTACAGCAACCATCCCTCAGAACAACGCCAGGTGACATGCTTCAATTGCAGCCAAGCAGGACAAATGACCTACACCTGCCCTGAACCCATGAGACACTGAGGGTGCCCGGAAACCAACAGGCTAATGTTATCACAATTGTCAGAAGAACCCTCCCAGCAACCAATGCTTGTTGTAACCATACTAGAAGAAGACCATGATTTCATGGTGGACACTGGAGCAACTTACACCTGCATTAGCCCATAAGGACATCAATTACCAACATCTGGCATAGTCGTGAAAACATTGGGTTTCTCTGGGACCACACAATACTTACCTATCACCATGTCAATTCGGATGACGAGGGACAGGATGTGACTGCCCCCTGGTTTCTGCCCAGACCCCCATCAATTTCCTTTGTTAACTAAAAGTAAACATCACTTGCAAACCTGATGGTCTCTCCCTGAATCCCCATGATGACAATGCCACTATGTTCCCCATGTGCACCGACCCTGACACCACCCCATATCTACTGGCTGAAAATCGACCGTGGCAGAAATTGGGGGTGTGGGTGTCAAACCTGAGATGACTGTGGGGACAATGGCTGGCATGGATAAACAACCTTCGACTATATGACAAACCGGCCGCAAAACCATGGCATGTTACCATGAAATTCGATGAAAGTACGAGGGTAAAGGACATCTACATTGGGCCCCAAGGAGTGGCGGCGGCCATTGACCTACACTATGCCTCCAACACATGTATCACGTGCCAGAGTCAGTGCCCCATGTCACCCTGATGCTAGCCCCAGGACCTATGGTGCCTGCAGCAAAAAGATGCAAGAACTGGGTCCTGACCACAAAAGATGGAGTCTACATGACAGCAGACCATTTCTACACCAAGATCGAGGTAAAGGTCAACGTCGACTGCAAGCCACAGGTCATCTACCTGGACCCTAACCTCACCATGATGGAAGGACTGGAACGACCAGCAACGGACATCTTTGCCAACTACTGAACTACTGATGATATCAGTACAAATCGACCATGTGGTCCAAGCAGAAGAGGAAGAAGTCAAAGCAGTGCTGGACACCATCCCACCCGAAACTATGGGCAACGCATAAGACGGATGTGGGAAGGGTCAAATCAGCCTCCCCTGTCCGAATCATACTGCAAGATGGCGCTGCACCTCCCAACATCGCGCAATACAGAGTACACCCGCAGGCCAATTAAGGAATCCGACCTGTCATCCTTAGACTGGTCAAAGCAGGTGTCCTCTACCCCAGGGGTTCTCAACTGGTCTCACTCTGGGACCCACATTTTCGCATGGTCATTAAGTCGCGACCCACTTTGATAGTCCTTCAAACCAAGCAAATGTATTTTTTTAAAGGCTTTGAAAACTCAAGTCTTTAACATAAATATACTCATTTTTATTGAGCAAAGTGCGTTTCAGAGCACCAGAGAACCATGACAACTGTGTACAGAAGTGAATGAAATAAGTATCAAACATGAAGTCACAAAATGGAGACCAACAAAATTAGATATTTCACTTCTATCTCTGCATTCAAAGCACATTCAGAAGAACCTGAGGAGGACCATGCAACAGCATGCGGACAAAAGTGAATATCAAATTGCACAAAATAAAGACCCACAAAACAAACAAGGTATTTTCACTGCATTCAGGCCACATTAATAAGAAACTATAATAAGAAAGGAGTACCATGACAAGTAAATAAAATAATCAAAAGTGCACAAAGTAATTATGGCCACAACATTATATATTTCACTTATATGTAGGCCTATTCAGAAATAATAAGGAACTTAGGAGGACCATTACAACTGCATGGACAAAAAGTAAATAAAATAAATCTTAAAAATAATTAAAGATCTACAAAACAAGATCTGTTCACCTAACCTGTTATTTGGGGAAGTCAGTGAGACAGCTGGGCATATGGTTTATTCTTGATGAGAGTTTCAAAGTCTGGGAGAACAGTAGACAGAGCTACCCTCAGATCATGCTCAGTGTCCAGTCTGTTTCTCTGCTTTGACTTGAGCTGCAACAAGGTGGAAAAGCCACTTTCACACAGATAGGTTGTGCTGAATGGTAGGAGTGTTTCGACTGCAAGAGTCTGCTGTACTTCATGGCAAGCATTGGGAAACATGTCCAGTCTGTCTTTGGGAAAATGATTTACCCACAGTGTGATCTTTTTCTGGGATGCAGCGATTTTGTTGGACTGTTCAAAAATATTGTGTCTTCTTCCTTGCATAGACACGTTTAATGCGTTAAGGTGCTCAAACACATCAGCTGGTTATGCAACTCGTGCCAGCCAGATTTCATTGTCAAACAGTTCAGCATATGGGGAGTTATTCTTTGACAGGAAGGTGGCGATTTCTGTTTTAAGTTCATAAAAACGTGACACCACCTTACCCCGCGATAGCCAGCGGACTTCTGAGTGATACAACACTTGCATGTGCTCGGAGCCCAAGTCTTTACACAGCTTTGAGAAACAGTGGCTGTTTTTTGCACTCTGTTTTATGTGGTTCACCACTTTAATGACATCTTTCATGGCCTCGTCGAGCACCGGCACCATATCCTTGGCCGCCAGCGAAAAAGCAGTGGTTCCACGTCGCATTAGGTGCTCTCTTCAGAATTTGCTTCACCACACCGGAATGTTTCCCTGTCATGGCAGCAGCACCATCAGTTGTGATTCCCACGCAGTATTCCCAGCTCAGGCCCACTGAGCTCAAATACAAGTCCACAGTGTTGAAAATGTCCTTTGCCTTTGTAGTGGTAGGGAAATCTCTGCTGCAGAGAAACTGTTCCTGCAAATCACCATCCCATACGTGTCTCACATAAACCAACAAAATAGCATGATTAGCTATATCGGTAGATTCGTCCATCTGTAGGGCATAGTAGGGGCTTGGACGAGGGCTGTGGTCTGTTCTTTAATATTACCAGACATGTCCTGAATACGTCAAGCTATAGTATGTCAGACACTTCAGACACTTCTGTGAAGTCCTCAGCTTCTGGAGTTGTCTTTGAAAAAACTCCACCGGCTTGTCTTTACATGCAGGATGTTTAGTATCCAAATGGCGCTTCAGTTTTGATGGTTTCATGCTCTCATTTGCAAGCACTTCACTACATATAACACACTGGGGTTTCTGTCCCTTATTATCCTCAATGAACAAAAATCTGCATTTTAAATACACCGGGTCGTATTTACACTTCGCCATCCAACTTAAAGTCAGCGTCAATCAAATGGCAGTTACCATGGCTACACCTTTAAAGTGCCTTATTATCTGTCCAAGGGGAAGCATATACAAGGCAAACAGAATAGGTCCAAGGACAGAACCTTGGGGCACACCACAACAGAGAGTTTCAGATGAGGAGGGGAACTTGCCAACAGAAACTGTGAAACACCTATCAAGGAGATAGGAGGAGAACCACTGCAGGGCTGATCCAGAGATACCCACCCACTGCCCAAGTCTCTCAACCAAGAAACAGTGGTCCACAGTATCAAATGCTGCACTGAGATCCAACAAAACTAACACCAAACATTCTCCTGTATCACTATGCATCAGGATATCATTAGAGACCCTAAGAAGAGCTGTTTCTGTTGAGTGCAACCTGCAGAAGCCAGACTGAAACTTATCAAAGACATTATGCTCATCTATTGCAGTTGTGAGCTGCTTAGCAACCACTTTTTCTAAAAGTTTGGCAACAAAGGGCAACTTGGAGATGGGCCTGTAATTTCGGGGTAGAGAAGGCTCAAGGTTTGATTTTTTTAAGAAGTGGTTGAATAACAGCTTGTTTGAATTGAGCAGGGACATGACCAGATAACAGAGAGTTGTTGATTATGGAGAGCACAGCAGGACCAATGGAGCCCATGACATTTTTAAACAGAGATGTTGGGAAGATGTCAAGGGAGCAAGAGGAAGTTTTCATATGGTTTACCAAGTTAGTGAGATCTTGGAGTGTTATCGGAGAAATACTCTCCAAGATTGTAGGCCAAGGAGCACGGGATAGGTGGGGGAGGTGAGGTGAATGTTCGATCTAATGTCATTAATCTTGCCCACAAAGAAAGAAAGAAATTTGTTACATTCTTCACTTGAGAAAATCGGCACAGCAGGTGTTGCAGGAGTAACAATATTACTAATAGTGTCAAATAAAACTATGGGATTGCGCTGACTGTTTGACACAAGATTAGCTCTGGCATCCTTCACCAAATTATTGAACGACATTAAAAGTTATTTTAAATAAAGATAGTGGACAAGTAGCTGGGTGGATTTCCATAGGCGTTCAACTGTCCAACAGTCTCTCTGCACCTCCCAATATTGTCATTTATCCAAGGGAAGGACTTGATCAAAGGGGCCCGTATAGTTTTTATAGGGGCCACTTTATCCAGTGCTGAAAGGCAGTGTTCATTAAAAGAATGCACTAAGTTGTCAACATCACTGTGCAAAACAGAGTTAAACTGGAAAGTGGCAGAAAACTTTGCAGCAGAAAGGTGGTTAAGGAGGCAAAAGCTAATGATACGTCAGCAAGGAAAGGAATCTAGATTACAAGACACACCTGACCACAATAAAATACAGTTGTGGTCAGTAATAAAAAGATCTTCGGGGACAAAAAATAATCAATACTCAAACAAAGAGTAAAAACAAGATCCAGAGTATGCCCTCTGTTGTGTGTGGGGCCTGATACATTTTGAGTGAGGTTAAAAGATTCTGTGATATTAATAAAACTCGAGGCAAAATTGTCAGAAACATCATCAACATGAATGTTAAAATCCCCGGCAATGCTAAATCTGGATAGCTTACTGATAGAGGACAAAAAGTCAATGAAATCAGTTAAAAATTAGCTTTTTGGGCAGGTGGACGGTAGATTAAAATACAGTAAAACGGTTTAGTATGTCCAACTTGAATCACTTGAAGTTCGAAAGAAGAAAACAACTCAGTGCTCACCAAGCGACATACGAAGCGGCTCCTGAACACCGCAGCATGTCCTCCACCGTGGCCTGAGACTCTGGGCGAGCTGATAAAATTATAATCCTTTGGGCAGAGCTTGATGAGAGGGCCAAGTTCCATGTTCCTTGTGAACAGAAAGTCCAAGGTCTTAGACAGGATAAGATAATTTAGCATAAACAATTAGTTTGCTATTGAGTGAGTATTCAGCACTAGGCTCTTCTCCCTCTCCTACTTTCGTATTTGCGAGATCTTGGTGCTGCAAATCACTAGGGGGTCGGCGGCCGCTGAAACAAATGGGGGCAACGAGGACTGCAGGAAACTAATCCATGAAGTGGAAGCACCATGATCCACCATAGACACTCTGATGAACAGGAGAGTCTGGCGATCATACCCCTGTGCAGCAAGTTCATCATTGACAAACAGGAGAACGAACAGTGCAACACACAGGACAGGTAGGATACAGCCCAGCCCTGAGGATGACCCATGCAACCCATTGCATTCTATAGCTCAAGCCTGGACGGACACTGCAGAAACCCGCTTACCCCCATACTACCAAGATTTGGCGGCAGCCGCCTACGCATACGAGAAAGCCTCTATGATCACGATGGGACACCCAACATCTACACATCCCACCAAATCTATGCCCTGCCAAGTCCAACATTCGTACTGACCCATCACTCAACAAGACTGACAGGCTACCACCTCATCCTGTCCAAAACAGGAGTGATATTTAAATGATGCAACAATGTCAACCAGGCTGAAAGGATGGTGCTGCCCACTGAAGGACAGCCCCTTGACTGACCACAGTGGACACCATCCTGAAGCCCTGTGATGACCTAGCCAGAGTCCCACTCCCAGAGGGCGAAGTGGACATGACGCTGTTTGTGGACGGATCATGCTCTAAGGAGGAACATGAACGCTGATCAGGCTACGCATTAGTGCGACAGTTCCAAGGGGGCGACAACATGACCTCATTGTCCAGCAGATATGCTTGCCGCCACACTTACAGAAGCCTGCTACGTCAGAGAGGACAAAAGTGTCAACATCTACACTGATTCAGCCTACGCTCATGGAGTCTGCCACATCTACAGCACCATATGGAAGTAGAGAGGATACATCAGGACAGATGGATCCAAGATCCAGCACTCGGAGGCCATCCTACTGCCTACCAGATTGGCCATCATCAAATGCCCCACTCATCAAACCACAGACACTCCTATGACTCATGGCAACAATGCAGTGGATGAAGCTGCTAAAGCGGCCGCATATGGTCCACTTCCGGTCACCATGCTAGTGGCTACTACCCCTGACAACCCCAAAAAGCCTATCCTGCTCCCAGTAACAACAGACACATTGACTCAATTACAAGCGCAGGCAAGCAGTGACGTGACGCCTACATTTTCGCTTCCGGGGGCAATTAATTTCATATTTTTGTAAAAAAATTGCGTAATCTTGTTTAAATCCATTTATCTCATATCACTCTTTTAATAACAAGTCATAATTGTGTGAAACATTTTAAACTGGTTGACCTTTATCACGTTAAATGTGCAAAATGTCATACGGTATAACGGCACTCGCTTAATGTCAATGAAGAGAAATGTTATTAAAATGATTTAAAATATTTATAAATCTTCAAATTTTCTCTTTGGCATATTTTTTAAAGTCTTTAGATAAATAGTGCAAAGTCTTAAGAGGATAGACCATTTAAAAGCATCATTAATATTTAAAACACTTTGTTCCGCGAAGACACATTTTCCCTAATGTCATTCAGTAAAACAAAGATTGGAGGCCATTTTGAACTGTAGACTCATGACTCTTGTCATGTGACATATGATGTCATCACTCAGAAGACCCCTGAAGACCACCCAAGTTGGAGGTAAGTTTAAAGTTTTGCTCCTAAATTTAAGTTAATTTCACCTTTTGTAAGTGTCATACCATGTGTCAGATATTTGGGCGTCATTCGGTCAAACATTATAAAAGTGTTTATAAAGTTGTTGATTTAAAAAAAAAGTTTTTTAATATGAAATTTGAAGTTAAAAAGTCAAGGTCAAAGTCAGTGTTGGTATTAGGTGGCCAATCTGCTGCCTGTTAGGAAGGAGAAATTACTAATTTGTCAGTTGGCAAAACAAAATCTGTCAGTTGGTAAAACAATGATATAGCTTATAAGAACACTAGATATCTCAACAACACCGTCAGGTATTGACACCAAATTTGGTACTTTGACATCTTACCCTATTCTGAGGATGTACCTTGGGACTCAGTCCTGAGGGGGCAAAAGAAATGGTGACCTTTGACCTTTGGGGCGCTGCAGCTTATAAAACCGCTTATCTCAACAACACTTCAACGTATTGAAACCAAATTTGGTACTTGGACGTTTTACCCTATTCTGAGGATGCAACTTGGGCAAAATTAATTATGACCTTTGACCTTTGGGGCGCTATAGCTTATAAAAACGCTTATATTTCAACATCCATCAATTTCATGACTTTTAACATGTCAGTAAGTGGGGGGACCTGTCGGTGGGTCCATAAAGAGAAGTGCAGATGCATTTGTGCACCAAGGAGGAGATATCCAGGGCCCCCAAGAATTGTTTTCCTTTCTGGAAAAATCAAGCTTGACTGTGAAATTCAAGTGGATAGCCGAAGATGACATTGTCCGTGTTGATGAGGCAGTGCCTAATGCCTTGCCAGTTGTTAAAGGCACCTTGGGGATTCACCAAATCACCACCGACACCCCGGGAAAAATGTGTCATAGAGAGGTGTCCTGTTTCTGCCTCCGCTTGGGACTTCAGTGTGAATGTGGATCACCCTCCTTATTCGACTTCCATTCTGGAAATGCTGCTTCCTCAACCTCCTCAACCACTTCAACCACAACAGAAGACCTTGTTGGGAAGATGGTTATTGTGAGCTACGACAAGAAGCCTTTTGTCGGGCAAGTCCAGAATGTTGTAGGTGAGGAGATTGAGGTGTCCTGCATGCAACAAATAGGAAAGAAAAACAACTTTGTCTGGCCCCAGGTCTCTGATGTTATATACTATTTCAACTCCGATGTAAAGGCCATCATTGCAGAGCCAGAGCCGTCCACGAGCCGAAGCTCAAAACTGTCCGATGAGGACTGGGACAAATTTGTCTCTACCTGAGAGCCACACCAACCAACCAATCCATTCCTCAGTGGGTTTTTTTTTATTATTTCAAATGGGTTGAGACTGAGGGTGGGGGGCATCATTTCTGTATAATCAGTTGAACTCTAATCAGTTTAAAATTTTTAACACAAATATTTGTTATAAAAAGAGTGATACATGTACAATTTACACAGGTTTTCTTTTCTTTTTTACAAAAAATGAAATGAAGTTAATTGACCCTTAAGGTAAAAATGAAGGTGTCGCGTCACTGACCCTATGTTCATGTTATTCAAAACAATGTGATAAGACTGTTGTTTATTATTGTCTGCCTAGTGTTTCATTTTAATAAAAGGTTCAGGTAAACAGCCTTTTGTATCTTTTGTATCGCTGAACAGTATCCCATAACTGTTTCAACCAGAGTCTGATTGGGAAATGCTCCAAAAGCTGACAATTGTAAGGCGGATTTTACATACTCATAACTTTTTTTACAAACATATAATAATGTAAAAACTATGATTTTAAAAATAAAAAATCAGATTCATCATTATTGAACCCCTTTAGATGCAGAATTATCCTATTTCAGTAAGCCAATTCTAAAGAAACAACTAGAAAATTCAATTGAAGTGGTCATATGTCATTTGGTAAAACAAAATGTCATACGGTAAAACAGGGAATATATTTAAAATGTAATACAAAGTGTACAGCATATTATGATAATTGACCTACATGAGAAAATAAGTGTATAAAAGGTGATACAATATGAAATTTGACATGATTTGGCAACTTATTTTACTTTTTACAGAAAAAATATTGAAAAAATGTTGAAAAAATCTCAAACGGATGGAAGACTCAAACCTTAGAAGACATAATATCACATAATGCTTTTTTAATATGAAAATTTTACAACTAGCCATGGATTCAGTATAAATCAACATGTACATTATGAACTATTTGTGATTGGGTAATTCATATTTATTCTAATATTTATCTTAATATCTGGAAATAATTTTGTTTTACCGAATGACATTTTTATGGTGTGAATACCATCAATTGCAATAAAAAGGGGGAAAGTGATACTTTTTTGAAGGGGCACATACAAAATTAAAAAGTTCACATCTAAATCTATTTAAAAAATGTTGAAACTGGCCTGCTGCTACATTTTTAGTTTTTTGTGGTTTTGAAATCAAAAAAACGTCACTGACCCAGGTCCATCATTGTTTTTTAGATGAATGTGGCCAAACAGAACAGAACATAGGTGATGCAAATTGACTATAGACTTTACTGTGGAGTGGAATATATAGTATCTTTCCAACTTTAACTGGGTTTGACGAGATCAATATGCGATGGGTCAGACAAAGTGTGGTATCCTGGGGGTGGAGTAGAGATTTGAGGAAGAAAAGAAGCAAACTCAAACTATGTTGATTTTTGATCGTAACCCTGCCTTTTAATCATTCATCTCAGGGCTAGTTGCCACAATGGTTCTTAACTTATAGTTGTGTTGATTTACATCCCTGAGTTGCATACGATCACACCAATCAATTGCCTACAAGACACTACAAAGGTTACTCAATATAGGCCTATCTGATCAGGTTGTCTCTTGGTTCAAGAATGAGCATCAGAAATAAATGTCACACAGAACACAGTGTGTCCAGTTTGATGGAATAAAGTCTGATGTTTTAACTGTTCAGAAGGGGTGGCCACAGGGCTCGGTCCTCAGACCTCTTCTGTTTACAATAATACAAAAATACAACCATTCCGTTTCACTTTTGTGACTGGTAGCCTATATTCCTTTTTTAATTTAAATTCCAACCATGGTAATGAAGTAATATTTTATTTTATCCATCGTCGCATGATTACGTAGCCTAGTGTAATGCAGTCGGAATCTCTTAGCAACGCAGTTGTCTTTTATGTCCTTGAATTATCCTATCCGTAAATTCGTCATTTAAGGGGCAATGCCACTTAGCCTTTGGTGCCACATTTTTTTAAGGGCACAAAGGCCACATGCCAGGGCAGCAAGGGAAATACAATTATTTTGAGTCCACAGAGTAGCTGCACTTCTTTGGATAATGAGAAAAGTGAAAGATTCTGGAGTTTTTTTCATGACTGAATAAACATGCTGTCCTCAATATCAACACACCGTTTGGGTCCCAAGAAGAAAGATACCTGATAGCTTACATTTTTGTTGTCTATAATTGGTGGCCCTTTTTTGTCTACAAACATATTCAAGAGTCATGTTTGGCCTCAATGGGATGTGAGTTGTGGGTGCGTGGGTTGTTAATGGGTTGGATTATTTTCATTCGCTGTTTTGAATTTGAAGTCTACATCCTTGCTTACTGAATGTCCACACAGAGAATAATGTAATAAAAAGGAAACGTTTATTACACTAATAAAAAGGCTACTGTTTGGCCATAGTCTACCTGGCTACGCCATAAAATAAAAACATGGACTGGTAATAACCAATTGAACCAGACTGATAATAATCAGTAAATCAGAACCAACCCTCAGTTCTTCGCAAACCCAAACATCCCTAAACACAACCCTCCTCTAACGACGGCAACGTGACAAAACTAACGCAAATAGAAACATTAATCCATGGACTGATCTAACCTCAATGTCAAACTCGCGCCAGACAGCCAATCAACTCGATGAGGAGGCAGGCTTTTAGTACCTGTGTTTATCATGGTCTATAAGCCTAGAGTTTGAGTAAGAGAGACAATTTATATAATAATGGAATTCTGCTGAGAGGCATTGGAGAAGTAACCCCCGAGAGCCAGGCAGACAGTGTGAACAGGCTTCACCCAAAAGCCCAGTAGCATTCACACATGCCCTAGACAGGACTGCCCAAACCATGCTTCCCACAATGACCACTGTCACCACAATGGCATTGTGATGGCAGGCCAGACTTACCTAATTACGTGCTGAAACAGGCACCTTCCAGTGGCCAAAAGCTGGATTTGTTTTACCAGAACAGAAACACCGAAGTGGAGATGATTAACCTGGCGGTTAGCCCCCCTCCCAAAATTTACCAACTCCAAAAATGGAGCGGTGAAATTACATTATCAACATGTATAGAGTTATAGGTATAGTCTAGAGTAGGATCATGACCCTACTCTAGGGGGTCATGATCCTAACCCTGGAGGACTGAGGGTCATAGCAGAGGAGTTCCATCATCACTGGAACTTCCTCAACTGCTGTGGCTCCATAGATGGCAAGCACATTGTCATTAAAGTCCCCTCCAATTCCTGCTTGCTGTTCTACTACAAGGGGACATTTTATATTGTCCTCTTGGCAGTTGGAGATGCACAGTACTGTTTCTGGATGGTTGACATCCCATTGACATGGGAGAATCAGCGACAGTGGGTCTCTTCACAACTCTACTTTTAGAAAGAGTCCCTGAGATGGCACCCTGGACCTCCCACAAGATTATGTGGTTCCAGGAGCAGAGCACAGAGGCTCACTGCCATACGTCTTTGTTGGAGATCAGGCCTTTCCCCCCGCAGGAACCTGATGCGGCCATTCCCAGGCTCCAACATCAGGATGCTTTAGGCATCCTCTCCTCCCAGTGGCGCCTGCACCGGCATGTGATTGGAGTCAGCCCTGGGACTGCAGAGCTATGTGTGAAGGCCACCTGTGTACATCACAACTTTCTGAGGGTCACTGGCATGAGGGAGTGCAAAGTGCCAGAGGACACTGCTACTGCTGTTCTCCAGGATGTTGGCAGGATGTGGTCAACCAATGTCACAAGGGAGGCCATTTGTGTGAGAGAGAGCTTCATCGCACACTTTTCTCAAGAGGGTGCTGTTACTTGGCAGGAAAACATGTAGAGCTCTACACAACCAAATGGCTCTTTTAAGAGCCACCCATATAATGCATAAAGAGCAATGTTTCATCTGTGATCATTTATCTAAACCAGGAAACCAGGCACACTTGTGGACAACTTTATGTACTGTTTTAAGTAGGGAGCACAAATCGCTTCACACACAAGTAACTCATCTGATTTGCCCCTCAAGCACCATGATCACACAAGTCATAAAGTTTAATAGAAATTCAAGCTCAATATTCATAAGGAAACTTGTCCTACAACAATTATATTATTTTTTACTAGTTCAACTGTTATAATGAATAAATGCAGCATTTTAGATGTACTATTACAACTCAGGTATGTATTATGAGCATATTCAGACACCAATGGAGTAGTCTTTGTAGTTTCTTTGGGGGGGAATAGTTGTGATATAAGCAGTGTATTATAAAATAACCAATATAAAGTTCTAATGTGGTGTAAAAGAGATTTATTTACAAACAACTTCAACGATTCAATATTTAACATTAACACAAAATGGAACATAACACACGGGTAAACAAAATAAATACCCAACTGAACTGAACATATAACTTAACCTACACTAACCTGAACTAAACTTCTAACTAAACTTTATGCCTCTCATGCCTGGAAAAGAAGGTGATGGATGTTAAACTTAATTTACTCATTTTTTGGAGGCTTTGGACAAAAGTTAATCAGCATATGTGCGGGGTGTGGATGGGGGGCTGGAATTTTCATCCTCCAAGGCAAGGAGGAGACTCCTCTCAAATGCCTCATCCCCTTTTCTTTGAAGGGGGATGTGGGGTGGGTGCAGCTTGCTTACTGGGTTGTACTAGGGGGGGGGGGTGCTGATTGTGCTGCTTGGAGGGGGCGGCTGAAGGGTGCTGGCTGCGCTGCTGGGGGGTGGCTGGTAGCTGCTGCTGCCTGAACTGCTGGAGTGGCTTGATCTCTCCTGACAATATTGGAGGCAGTTCCTGGATTTTCAATGAAAGGAGTGGGGAACTCCATCACTGCCATGAAGTGCCATGGCCATTGTAATGAGGCCCCAGCCCCGCTCCTTTTTCTCTCCTGCCCTTTATTTTTCTCTTTCTTAAACTGATCTCTCTGACTTTTCCACCTTCTGCGGCAGGTGTTCTTTAATGACACAATAGGATGAAGAAAGCACATTTATCACACATTTTAATGTGTCTTACATCAGTGTTTCTAAATACATATTGAGATGATGTCCCACATCTTGATTGGCTCTAGATTTCAAAGTCAAGGGGGATACAACGTGAATTGACACAGTACATTTGAGAACTATGAAACTTTAGTTTCCTTATATGCTTACTGTATTTACTTACAGTGGGAGTTGGGAAAGTTGCATTTAACTAAATATTTGACATGCTAAAAGCCTAACCTGTAACCTGCACATAACCTGTCTATTGTGTGCCGAATCAACCAGAGGGCAAAACATAGATGTTACAAGCTAAGAGACAGAATAGAAATGTTTATTTTTAAGTTAGAAATTAGATAGTTAATAGTTAGACATTATGTAAAAATTGGTAACGTGTCCCACTTAGTCCCACATTTGGTTTGTTGGGATCTGGTCACTCTATACAGACTACAGTCTAATATATATTTTCAACCCACCAGAAACACCAACAATCTCAGCAATGACCCTCCAAGCTGAGTTCCTCTGCAGGCTGTTTCTGTATGATGGCAGAGATGCAGCATACAGTATTGGATGTCCTGACACTGTTATCAACCTCTCTTCCATACTTGTGACTAACTACTGAAGCGTCTCTGCTACAGACCAACAAAGAAAACATACAGGCTACATCCCTCACAAACACTTCTTGGCTGCACCAGATTGGACGAACGTTTTTGGATTTCAAACTGGACCAATATGGCGGCCGCCTCACAAAGGATACATGAATACATTTTAGGCGAGAAATAAGCCATGCATTTGATGAACGGTTAGTTTAAAGGTTTTTGTATGTTCAATACTGTAATGTTGATTTAGATAGATTAGATTGTTTAGGTTAATTAATCATGGTGCAAACGTTATGCAAGGAGTTGAAAGTTGGTGATGCACTGGCTCATCCTAAAACCAAACACCTACTCCAGGGACTATATTTCACCTGAAGAAAGACTCAATTAATGATAACGCTGCACTTTCCGGCAACTGGTGAGAGACAAAATATCAACGCAGTGAGTTTACCACTTACATTATTATAATTTCCCCTTTTAAAATAAGTTTGTCCAACGCATAGGTTCAGATTTAAAGCAGGAATGTCGGGACGTGATGTAAAGCTTATAACATACTTTTAATAAACACTGTACACCTGACCTCTAGCAGCAATGCTTTTCTCCCAGTTTCCGGTGTGGCCGTCCATGGTAAACCCCGCAAACAAGTAATTTTAATGTTGCGGTCCATCATGGTATTTTCTTTGAAAGAAAGTACCCGGTATTGCTGATTGGCTGAAGAGAAATAGCTACGTCCTTACATTCTAAAACTGCACTTGGCGATTGGACGAGAGAGGTCTTTAGAAACCCCAGGCAGTGGCTTGGGGTTTCCACAGACACTCTGCAACAACCAGTTCACACCACTGCAACTTTCTCTGCAACTTTCTAAAACCATTGCGAGTCATTGATCTGAACTGGCCTAGTTATGCCGTCCACTGGTAGCACCAGCTCATCTCGCCACGCCTTAGTGTGGCTCTACTTGGTTTGGTTTCAGACATGTTGCGTTTCCATCTAGAATTAGTATCTCTTCAAAGTGGGCGAGTCGTCATCAGTGACGTACTTATCCACGCAACACATACACTGGGCTGGCTGTGGGCTCTTTCTGGATGCGGTCTTCAGTGACAACACTCAGGAGCGTCGCCACCTCTGCCACGGTCCACGGCGTGTTCTTGCGTGTTGTTCCTTCCATGTTGATCAGTAATCGCTGAACGCAGATGCTTGTATTTAAAGGTAGCAGGTGTCAGGCTTGGATGTCGCGCTCATCATGAGTCGTCAAGTGACGTCCCTCTCTGTCCAATCAGTGGCCGGCTGCCAGCTTACGTCACACAAAAGTATCAGCTCAGCTCGGTTGGAACTTATACGGAGGTATAAGCACCAGTTAGCAGGTACCAGATATCGGCAATGGAAAGGCAAAAAGGCCACGCTAAGTTGAGGCGAGACGAGCGGGTACTACCAGTGGAAAGACGGCATTACACATTTTACCAGATAGCGTACAAACAGATAGTATCCATGGAAACCAAATTGAACCTGGTGAGGAGTTCTCCCACGAACACCCATTGGAAAGGTCAGACAGCGTCAGCCCACAAGAACCAATCCGGAAAAGCTTCCCCTTTAAGGAGGAGCTCCAGACGAACACCAGAGGAACAAAACTTGCGCAGACACAAGTTTCACTTTGGTGTTTCACTCTCGAGACTGACCTCAGGTTCACTTATTTTACTTTGCTTATGTTGTATGTTGTCTTATGTTGTATTATCAGAATATACTTAGTTATCTTTAGAGATGTTTCCTCAGTCTTGTCTTCAACCATCAAACCTAAGTGAAGAACAGCTGGAGTTCTCCACGACAGTATACTTGTATTATTGTTTACATGTAACCTGTTTTTCGAAATCAGCACTGGTTTTCAGCTAATTCTATTATTCTTTTATTATTCAAAGTACTCTATTAGTACACGGTATCGGCAAGTACACAAATGTGTGTACTCGTTACTCGTAATTCGTGTGAAAAAAATTGTATTGTGCATCGTTGCCCATGTATCGAGATGCATATCGAATCATGCTTGAAAGGAGAATATATATATATATTTTTTGTATTATTATAATTTGAGTTGCCTGTTCATTGGGTTTGCTAGTCTAGGGTTGTAGTTTTTATTAATAAGATTTAAATGTTATTAATATTATTGTGAATGCACCACTATTTTCCAAGAGACAATTGATGGATGTGATATGACCTCCTTTTAAGAGCAGTCCCACTAGCACTGAGACTACACGACAAACAGCTGGCTGCAGTGATAATCATCCTGAAACGATTCAGTTTTCTTTAAATAGGTGTCATTTGAATAAAGCAGGCACATATTTTGCATCTAAGATGCATATTGCATATGCTTCACCTTAAATGTTATCAGATGAACTGGACAGCATCTTTAAATTTGCCTTTTTCGCCTAAATAGTTCAAGATTTAATTAATATGCCATAAAAAAGTGTGTCTTCTTATCTACCAGAAAATGACTACGATGGCACAATCAAAATGATTACCTTGTCTAACACTGATTTTATGGAAAAACCCCATTGACTCTCAATTGACTCGACACTGTCTATGCTCAATTGTGCCCCTGGTGGCGTATCTTCTTATTAGAACATCTTTGATTGTACTGAATACAATGTAGAATTAAAAGTACATGGATTCTGACAACCTTCAATGCTAACAAGGCATGCACTCAGAATTGATCTCTCTCTCCCATGCATGTAATATATTCAAATGTATTTATGTATAGCTGTGCACAGTTCACATATTGTCTTCCAAAACTCAAAAAATTGGGAACATGCTAAAATGTGTCTTTATATTACCTTTGAAATTAGGCCTTATTCTTGGGTCGTAACTGACCATCAGGCGATTGAGGATGTTTGATGTAGAATTTGCAGGAACTCCGGCCAAATCTTCTGCGGACAGCTGTCTGTAAAAATCCAAAAATGTGTCAATAATAATTAAAATGATATTTCAATCATTTGACCTATTTTACCAAAACCATATACATATATCAAATATCCAGTTAAAGTGATAGACAACAGGATCTAAAAATGTAAAATAACCATTACAGAGGGATGTATCCTCTCCACACCTACCAAATATCTTGTCTAGCAAATGTAAAAATGTATATTAATATACATTTCTCAAAGTCAGCTAATAACCCTTAATAACATAATCAGAAGTAAATTACGTCACATCACAATTTCCACAATTATTTGATTATGATAAATTACATTTTGATTCTGTAAAGTTGTCGCATACTTGTATGTGCAACATTACATGCTTTTTGTCTGTGGAGAAATGTGTATCTTACTCATGTAGACTTACGATGGGCATACAACTTGCTTCCCCTTTTTTCCTTTCTTTCCCACTTTGGCTATGGTAAGACTCCAGCAGCACATCAGCAACCACAGCCAACAAACAGGTCTTACCACAGGAGCCATGATTCCTACAACACAGAGACACACATTTGCCTAACCATAGGAGCCATGGAAGTATCAGATTTAGGCGATTACATTACACCTTAGTTTGTTTAAGCAATTTAATTTATTCCTGGACCATAATGTGATTAAGATACCTTGATCTTCATTTGTATGTATACACCTTAATCACATTGTTGGTGTAATCATTCTGTACATGCACTGAACTCAGGGATTTACATCATTTGATTCACCAGATTCCATTTAAATGTTATGTTTTGTTTCTATGCAAGATGTAAGCATTGTTCCAAAGGATGCAATTGTGGGGCGTTTTTGTTTAAATAGAAGGTTCCAGCGCAGCAGTATTTGATGAAAGTTTTACAGCCAACTCTCCAACAGAGAACGGGTTGAATGAAGATGAGGAATTTTCTCACGTTGACAAAGACTTGACAAAAGTTTTATTCATCCTTTTTAGTGACAAGGGAACAGGGAAAAACAACTCAACCAAAAAAAGCATAGGCTCAACAACCCACATCTCAAAGAAACACACAAGATACCCACTTAATATGGCCTAGCTTGTAAATGGAAAGTTCCCCCATGTCAATTTAGAACAGAACCAATATGGTAGACACCTTGGTTTAGGTCAAGTTAAGCAAGCCACCATTCCCATCACATTGCAGCTCTGTAAGGATCACAATGAGACAATCCAGTTTCACTTTGTTGATTCTCCTGAACTCCCTCTGCTTCATGGTCACCCCTGGCTGACTGCCCTTAACCTGCACATTGACTGGTCCTCAGCCAAGTTCTAAGGCTGGGGCTCCAATTGCATCGGCCATTGTGTCTCTCTTAAGTTAAGCCCCACTATACCTAAAGGCTTGCCCAAATAGCAGTTTCCTCCAGTAGAAGTGGCTAAGCCAGACCTTTCTTGTGTTTCTGCTGTGTATTGGATCTGGGAAGTGTTTTTAGCAAAGAGCAAGACAGCTAGATTATGACTGTGCTATTGAACTCCTTTCTGGAGTTTTTTCCCTCTCCCTCTCGATATATTTAGCCACAAGATGTCGCACTAGAGCACCTGCATCTCAAACCACAACAATTTGGAGTGTTCTTTACCTTCATCTCATGCACGGCGAGTGCATTATCATAAACACGCCGCCGGCCCTGATACCAAAACTAAAACCAAAGAAAATAGAAGCTCAGATTACAACACACACAGAGGGAGTGTGCCTTCATTCTCCGGTCAGGACGTCATTACTCCACTATATCTCTACATAGCCAATAGTTGTTTGCTGCTATATTAATGTTCAGGATATCATCTATAGCCCC
>JAOPJH010000131.1:2460510-2477991 GCA_027122575.1 Merluccius polylepis | reverse complement strand
CACACACACACACACACACACACACACACACACACACACACACACACACACACACACAAACAAACAAACACACAAACACACAGACACAGTGCATATCCCAGCTATACTGTAAGCCTGTTAAGTCCACTTTAGCCTACTTGGCAAATGGCAGATTCTCTTGAGATTCTCCGGTCAGCTCTGAAACTCTGGATTGTGCAGAAGATTCAGAAGAAAAAGCCCAGTTGGCTGTTTTTTCTTTTCCTATTTAAGTCAAGGGAAAGCTTCAAGGGAGATGAGGGCACAGGAGTGGACGCAAGCGATTCAACTGTCTACACAGCCGCCTTATAAAACACGCATGAAAACAACATGTTTTCACACAATACACACAACAGCAGACTGGGTGCGAACGTCAGAGACAGGAGGATATTGTTTCAACAACCTCAAAAGATTAAACGGACATGCTTTTCCAAACGGCTCCAAGAGCAACGCCTATTGCCTAGTACACGAATCATGGATTGAAACCTATTTATTAATGAAAAATACTTTTTCAGGATGTTGTCTGTGTTATGATGACCTTGAGGAAAGAGAATCCTCTCGAATACAAAAGGAATAGTCACCCGTAATCTTTCTTGCAGTGCTTTAATAACCTTCATTCAAAAAAACATGGCGTAGCAAAATGAAGGGGTAGAGATCTGTGAGATGCACCACTTGAGACGATGTGGCAAAGCCATTGAACAGAGATGCTGGTAAGTTGTTAGGCATGCTTAACACGCATCCAGCATACACTGCTTCTACACAGAGGCTCAGACCTTGACACAGAGCCACAATCCAACAGAGTTTCATCCATTGTTGCCATGGCAACACACCCTGGTTCTCTCTCTCTCTCTCTCCCCCTCTCTCTCTCTCCCCCTCTCTCTCTCCAAGTAAAAACCAAGGAACGTGGTGGAAACAGCCCCTGACTGAGCCTTTCTCTGCTACTAGTAAATACAGTTTTTCTCTCCGCATTGTATAAAATGCTCGCTAAACAGCGCCAGGGAGCATGCGCTATTCGGGGAGCATGCGTCTCTTACTCTTTTTTTTTGTTGGTCTTTTTAAAACCCCCATGGCAACATGCTAGTGAACCCGCATTCATCTGGAGAGAACGGAGAACTCAGAACAAACATGTCGCCCTAATTATACCCACACTCACGCACTCTGGCGGGGCGGGTTTTTTGTTTTCCTATGGTCCCACTATTGATTTCTGAAGGACCAATTACAGTGCCAAGGATTCTTCTCCCTTGGTGCAGCGAAAAGCCAGAAACTAATTACGCTCTTCACGTTACATCCTCGGTGTAATTGCGGCAGAATAAAAACGCTGTATAGGAAATCCTTCAAAATCATCAGTTTAACCCGCGGGTTTTGTGCTTCCTCCGTTAAGGTGTCCTCCTGGCAGAGCGAATCCTTTCCATTACGGTGTTGCTGCTAAACAACATGAAAGGAGTATTATCTGCGAAGTCCAGGACCTCTGAACTGAAATGGTTTATGATGATCAACTGCATCCTCCTCCACTTACTTATTACTTTCTTATTATTATTGGGACGTTTTTACAAGGCTAAGTTCTATGAATGAGATAGGGGGTTCAGGGTCCCTGTCTGAATGTGAGGCGGTTCTCTGATTCCACCACTAGATGGGAGCGATGGGAAGGATCAGTGTACAGGCCTGAAGCTAGAGAAGGAACAACCAAAAGGAGAAGAAGGCAAGGAAAGGGGAACATCCTTTTTAATGTGACAGCTTCTTCCCCCTCTGCAGAAATGTCTAGTTTCACTATTATAGTCCTCACCTTCGGGAGATTCCTCCTGTACGTATGTGCCTGTCAGGTAGCGATGGACCAAAGCAGACTTCCCGCTGGACAGATTACCCACAATGCCCTGCAAACACAGAAAAAAAACATACCATTGTATTACACAACAAAGCGGCGTATATTCCTCTTCAAATGTGACCTTCGTGCCCACGTTGACTTCACCCAGGTCGACGAGGGTTCAAGATAAATAACATATACATACAAAGGGACTCTTGTTTCTGACTATAGCTTCTCTGCACTCTATCTGCTGTTTTGTCTGGAAACATCTGCACTCACGCAGATGTTTGTTTTATGTTTTTGTAGCAGCTCCCATATTGATGGTGTCATTTACTTTGCCCGTCGTCACTTTGCATGGGAGCACCCAAAATGCAAAAGGAGATACAGGGGTTTAGGGTGGAGCGGGGGTGGAGGAAGCTCTCGTGGTTGAGGTTGTTGGTGCTGATAAGGGCAACATGCCTACAGAGGCTGAAACATGCGTCTTTTCCTCAGCCTGCCCCTCCCCCTCCACCCGCCACACTGGGCTCCACATAGTTAGTGGGTGGTAGGGCCAGGTATGTTTCTAATTACAGGTTAGCCCGAGACAAAGGAGACTTGCGGTTTGGGTTGTTTCAAACACAAACATACCCCCCCGAAACACATCTACGCAGATATAGACACAATGCTACATAAAACACAAGACCGCAAAGCAGATTTTATATATAGATATATATATACACAGACACACATACACAGACACACATATGTATATGAGAGAGAGAGAGAGAGGGACCAACAATTTCCAACAAAAGAGAGCGAGGCCGACAATTTATATTTTAGAAAGTGTCTTTGATTTTTTTGCAACATGACAAGCTATTGAAGCCTGCTGTGTTCTTCTTGTATGTTTGCTACTTAAAAGCTTTGTTGTGACCTGCTGCTATACAGTCCTAATAAACTCTACTCGCTGCATCAGCAACAGTTACAAGATGAAAGCCGAGACAGTCTCCTGGGTTCTGTTCCCGTTGGGAGTATAGGCTGGAAATCATTATGAACAGCCCCCTAGTTCATAATGATTAAGGCATTGAGTAGTATGTCGTTAAAGGGCCGTGCATGGCTCCTATGGGCACACTTTAACTGCCGACACACAACAATGGTGTGAGATTCTGTGTTACAACATTGAACCTCGCAATATCATCGCCATTACTTCAAAGGATCTGAAAGACATGTTCCCCGCCTTATACATGAATAACTATACGGGGAAAACGAGAGTAATTAAAACATTCAAACGATATAGGAGTTCGCCGACCTTTGCAACTGTCACAGGTTGAAAATTGTTTTCTTTTTTTCCTACACGCGTAATGATCATTTTCCTGTGTGCAGAACTGCTAATTAACACCATGGAGCCATAAAAGTGAATATACTACGTTTGAAGTTGAACATGTTTGAAGTCAGAGCAAAAGTATTCTTTTTTTATGCGTTTTCAATAAATATCCCTTCTTGAACAGTACTGTTGCGTTCATTGAAGTTTTCTATACAGCGTGGGGTAAAGTGACATTCACATTGTCCCAAAAATATCTAGCAACCACCCAAAGGAACAAGAGGGATGTACTGTAAAGGTTGTAGGTTTTAGTATTTGAGTCACATGGGGGACATTAGCAGTGTGTTTAGCCGCGGTCGCATAAGGTTCACAGGCTGGTCCTACACACTGCATGTCATCAAGCTAGCCCAAAACCGCCACTCAGCTTGTGTCCTACTGCAATGCCCTCCTGCATCGCCATGCCAACGCATCTCATTAGAAATCACCCAATTCCCTGCCAGGGACATTCATTTCTCGTTTGCCAATTTTCTCCAACTGTTCTCATGTATAATGCAAACAAAAGATCCACTATTTCCCGTAGACCGATATGCACATATTCCCATTGGACATGCACATCAATATAGAGTCGGAGGAGAAATCACAGAGGGATACGGCATACTGAGTAAACATAAGTAAAACAAGAATTTAGCTACTCACCACTTTCAGCTCTGGCACTGATCGACTCAATGTCCATTCTTGGCTGTTGACAAAGGAATCTAGCAAAGAAAGGAAAGAAAAAAATAGCAATTTAGGTCATTGAGCACCAAACAGTGTAGGCCTTCTTGTTTGTTTTTGTTTTGGACCTGTATCTTTATAGATTGTGTCAAAATAAAATTGTGTCTGTATTCCAGGGGGTACAATTTCGCATTACACTGAACATGTAAATGAAGCACTATTTACCAAAAATAATAACATGTCGCCAACCATAACAACATGATTCTTGTCAGACACTGTTAAATAAGGGATAATGTGTCATAAAACCTGCATCACCCGTCTGGGTTTATTCTGCAATAATGACCGGCTCGCTGTACATTATTATCCCCCTTATTACATGGCTACCTTCTAGAGAAATCAATAATTTGACACAAAATAACATTTTTTTTTTTTATTGGATTTAAAATTTATATTATTTCTTCTGCTAAAATATGGTCGGTTAGAGTCTATGGTTGGAAATAGCGACCATAATGGTCCGTCATTCATAGCAGCGGTCTGCTATTCAGAAAATAACCGTAACAGAAGACCGAAGAATGCTGTAATTGAACAATCAGAATCGAGTATTCAACAAAGCCGTGTAATAAATAAGAAATAAGATACACAAGTAAGGTAAACAAAACGTGTTTCCCTTTGTTGAACTATTTTCACATTTTTCCGTATTACCGTATTCACATTTAAAAAAAGAAATAACGTGGTTGTGCGGAAGCGCCGACATTTCATCATTCGGTGCTTACAACCACTAGTTAAACTATTTTATGAAGAAACACAGCTTAACAGAGGTCTTACTACTTTTGAAAAAAGTGCACTTACAGGCTTTACGTGAAATGCTTTGATTTATGCGTAGTAGACAGTCAAGACTGACTAGGTAATCCCGGTTTTGAGAAAGAGCCGTATCTCAAGGCACCAATAGATACCAACGCTAAAACCACAGACTACTACCCAATGAGCTGCAGCCAAACTATGTGTCAAAACAAGTATTAGACCAAATCACCCCCACCCCACCATCTCCACCCCCGCTTCCTGTTTGGGTTCATGGATTTCCCAACACCTGAACCCCCATGAAGAAGATGCCAATCTCTAATGGAGGGCTGTACTTTGTCTCAAAGGAAACTTTTTTTTCCCTCCACCAAAGACAACAAAGCACTCTAATGGCTCACAGGAAAGCAACACAGCGACTTCCTGAAGTGCTCCGAACAGCGTTACGAAGCAGTAAGGAAGAAAATGACATGGATTTGAAAAAGAAATGTGTCACAGACAGTTAAGTAACCCCCATTGTCCTCATCATAAAACACATTTTATTTCCCCTCCCTCTTTTGCAGGAAATTACTTGCCGCGTGAATCTGCAACAGATTGGAACCGCTTGGAAAACAACACCGCATTCAAACAAATTACAATTACAAGTCTCCTGTCACGGTTTTGATCCTCAACAGGGAAAATAGTTTAATTTATTATATATAATTTATTATACGCACACAGGTGTGGGATTCTCAGTGTTACACAGCAAAGATGTATTTATGTCTCTCTCAATCCCACTGGTTAGCATTAGCATTAGCATAGCGCTTGCTAAGCCAGATCAATACAGCTTTGACACTTAATTAGAAAACATGGACATTGGATTTTGATTCAGTGCTCAATGCCTCTGTCTTTCTATTTGGGTCTTAACTGGTACAATATCATCAAATAGGCCTAGGTACAATTTACTATGTACTACTAAGTAATTTGGCAGACATTTTTACACAGTAAAATCACTTAAATTCATACATGAAGCAGATAGGGGTGAGGCATCTTGCTCAAGAATACCCACAGTCAGGCTGCAGATCATTGGGGATTGAACCCACTACCTTTCGGCTGGGGAGTTGAACAGTCTCTAGCCACGACACAATCCTACCACTGTCAACGAACTACGTTAGATAACGAATAGATAAAAACAACGATATTTGAACTTAGATTTGAACAAAGGGGGAAAGGGAGGGCTGAGAGTGCCTCTTATAACATCAGAGAGGGACGTCAGCAGACCAGCTCCATGGGTATACACCGTAGCATCTAGGGGCACTATCACACAACTGGGTCTTTGTTCACAGTGCTGAGGCACTGTCACTTTGAAACACATTTGTATTTTATTATTGACCATAATGACACCCGTTTGCTGTTTTTGTATTTTTTTTTTTTTACAACTAGGAACCAAAAAAAAGAAAAAAGGGGAAAAGTAAAAAGGGGAAAATCCTCACCGCGTCCAAAAGTGAGGTTTCCTCGCAAGCCCATAAAATTAGCCCATAACCCGTGAGACACATGTTATCGTCTCATTACTCAATGAGAGCGCTTCGGAAAAGAGCTTGCCTGGACTTGTATCGTTGCAGGCCACTCACAACCCACTGTACTATGGTGAACGGTATGATGATGATGAGCGCCATACTTGGAGTGGAACACACTTCCACCCAGCCCAGGTCTGCGCTACAACAGCCTAATTGAGTTCATGCCCTCTCATCTGACATCATTCTCTAACTACGAACCGCCCCGAAAAAAAGAGCCGAGGCCCTGAAATGCCTGTGAAAACCACACAGTCCTTCAGCCACGCTCACAGGAGACACCGGGGTCTTTGTCTTTGTCGCGAGTGGGGAGAGGAAAAAAGAAATTTATGAAGCCGGCTTGTTTGTCATGTTTCTCGGGCGACTGCACATGTCTGTTTGAATAACAATAATTCAATGGCGGCCGTACTGAAGCACAATCCCTTGCTTTCATTTTTTCTCATGGAGGGTAAGGGGGGGGGGGGGAGGAAAAAAATGCAGTGAGAGCAGAACTCTGTGGTGCAGCGTGCATGTGTGTGTGTGTGTGTGTGTGTGTGTGTGAGTGTGTGTGTGCTTGCACGTGTCTGTGCATGCGCCGCTTGTATGCACACATGTGAATGTGCCGTGGTTTTTCGGGAATGATAGAGAACAACCTTGAGGTCTCCACCGCCTTTCTAATTCGGACCATGCTTTTCCGACCGTGCTTTCCAACCATTCAAAAATGATAGAGGGAGAATTTAGCCAGCAATAAGTATTTTTACATCCCTCATTTGCAAACCGCACCACTTACTTCCAAAAACGACATTCTCTTGTCTGAATAGGATTATATTTATATGACAGGCAGTGCACCTATTTACATAATTGGCATAAATCATCTCTAGCTTGTGTAGACTACTGCTCTACAACACAATACAGGACTTAATCCTATACACATAAAGCCATGAAAAAGTTGCTACGCTAAACTCCCAAAACAGAAAATGGTAATTTCTGTCTGAAGAGATAAGTGACACAATCATCAGCAGTTACCAAATTAGTGTAAATCTATATGGACGCCTCCCTGACTAAGCCCTAATGATTAGCTGTTTCCAGCAAAGAAGCATTGATTGCTTCCTTGGGGAATAAATGTGAGCAACCTGTTGAGAATTCTCTTGGACATGAGATTAGCCTCTGGGTTCTTGCGTTTTCCCTTTATAACGATAATGGACCACAATTGCCGATTTAACAAAGAAAAAGTGGCAGTATTAGGAAAAGTGTTGTACTAACCGAGACAATGTGTATGTGTAAACAAAAATGATTAGCATTGAATTTAGTCAGAAAAAGTAACATCAACATCAACTCCATTCTGCAAGGACATATGGTAGGCCTGCAAAATCCAAGCAGTATTGTCTCCCATACTTTCGATCTCGCAAATCTTTCTTACAAAACCCGAAAACCTAATTATTTTTCCAGAGAGGAGAAACAGTGGCAGTTTACTGCTGCTCTCACTCCACTGCAGTACAAGTCTCCAGTGATTCAGAGGAGATACTAACCTTACCCTGGCGGAGATGTGCCAGTGACAGAGACTTACATAAATCTGATTTAATTATTAAAAAATAGAGTAAACTTCTCCCCCTGCCGCCCCGATGCCCAAAATGTGACTCACTCAAAATATTGACTTTTGACATTTTGCCATCTCACCACTTCTCTGGTAGCAGGTGGGAAGGCCTTATCACCAGGCAATTGCTGTCCCAATTTTGTTTAGAAATGTCAGTTTGTTATGACGATGAACCCTAATCAGTGGGGACTGTGTGTCACTCTCGCATGAGCACCCTGCTGACAAAATGCTCCTCCACACACTTGAGTCCTAACCTTTTCTAAAATATTTCTTTAACATTTCTAAAATACAGAAAAAGAAAGAGACCAGATAAGGTCCCTTTTAAGCAAAATCATATTAACAATGTGGATTTTGTGTGCGAGAAATGCCATTTCAGTCACTTTATGTGTTTGGTTTTTTTGGGACATTTGGAAATCTACCCCTAAATATAAACACTTTGTGTTTATGACAAGATATAAATAATTATTCACCCTAACCACCTAACCTCACACTTTTGCCTTCTTACGGATTAAAAGTAAACCACCCACAATATAATAATACTCGCCATCATGATCTATCCATTAAGATGATGACACCACCCCCACGCCTAGCTACTGCTGACTCTCTCACCAAAACGAGGCTCGGAGTTGGCCTGCTCCGACCACATGGTTGACTGATCCTCCATGGAGCCACAAGCCTCACAAGAATGGCTTTGTTCATCCACAGGTGGGGGTGGGGGTGCATCAGAGTCAACACCTCATGTCAGGGTTAGGGGAGGGAGCGAGAGAGAGCGAGAGGGATTGTCTTAACCAAGCCCCCCTAAAAGTAACCGAAAAGTGAGCCATGCTCATAAATAAAGAGTTGAGAAAGACAAAGTCTAAGTACTACTGACTTTGCCATGACTTCATCGTGTGTGTGTGTGTGTGTGTGTGTTTTCGATCGGATGCTCGGAAGGTAAGCTGGGCCACTTTAAGCTTTCTGTCTCTAATTTCAGAGCTGTGTGGAAGGAGTCTCAGGGCAGGTTGCAACAGGCGTAAAAAGACCCGCCCAGGCCATTGAACACTTAGCTTCAATCGGCTTCATTGGCACACCTACATTCCTAATGCCTGACTGAGTAACTGCACAGTGGATAACACAGGGATATATCAGTTAAGGCACACACACACACTCACTTAACAATGCACCACAAAGAATTGGTGTCCTTGGTAACATGTCTTGTGAGAATACAAATAGAACACAGCTGAGATAGAGGGGAGGGGAGATGAAACATAGTCATAACTATTTCTGACGTCTACTTAACGAAAATGGACGTTGATGTGCCTGCGCTTCACGTCGCCTTGTTAAAAGTAAAATGAAAAAAGTAGAGCGTCGATTTTAATCCAGGTTAGTGCACTAGCCCCTCTCTGCATACACTGAGCCAACACGCTGCACTGTCAGGCATATAGCAGCGATTTAACCACAGTGCTTATACTGTCACCCTCCTCCCCTCCCTTCTTCATCACTATGCATTAGTCCTCATAATTTAAGTCTGCTAGGCGGCCCAAAAGGTCCGCAGAACAGCGGCACGCTGTCAGCGCTTAAGCTTCAAGCAGTGTCTGTACCAGGCCAGTAGACACCATTATTATAGGCACCCTCGTCTTGTGTAACACAAATACAACTGTAGTTCAACAAATTATGAAACGGCAGCTCCGGAACAAGACTCTTAACAGTCTCTTAATGAATCGCTTTCTTTTGCACCCTCTACCACTTCTGACAGAAATTACGATCTAAATCTAATGTTATTCATGCATTAGGTGACCAAAAGTGTTTGTGTGTGTTAACCAAAGTTAAGTTAAGTTGGCTATGGGTACATAACAAATAAATCAATCAGGATTTACCTTGACCTTTGCTGATGTTTATGCCGGCCAGCATCTCTATGGTAACTGGGGGACTTTTATTCACAACTGGGGGGTATTGGCTAGTGTCTTTGCTCGGGGACCGTTGGAGTTCACGGGGTGTGACGCCGAGCGGCTGCTCTTTCCTCCTGAAACGGTTGGCTATGAGCTGCCATAAGCTGGTCTGCTCTTCCTGAGCCGGCTTGCTGGACAGCTTGGCCGGATAGAGGGGCACCTCCATCACCTTGACCTTCCCCTGGCTGTGGTACTGGAAGTACTGCATGCTCGAGTCATCTCTCTGGTTGGGGCTGGGTGGCAGGGTCCTCCCGGTTAGGTATGAGAAGGGTCGAGAGGGAGTCATCCGCGTCTCCTCCACCACCGTGGGGCGGGAAGACGGGTTGACTGCCCCCGGAACCGCGCTCTCCTTGGGTCTGTTGTTCCTGCGGATCCGCAGGCTGAGGCTGCGGCGTAGCGAGCCCAGTGTCTTTTTGGGAACCTCCATTTTACTAGACCTGTGTGGCGAGCTAGAATCTTTGTTGTCGTTGCTGTCCCTGTCCGTGTCTTGAGATGATGCCCTGCCAAACAGCCTCCAGCGAAAGTTGAAGAAACCTCCCCCATCTGCGTCTGCTGCGGTGGCGTGGTGGCCCAGCTCGTCCTCGGAGCTCTTCTTCTTCAGCTCCAGCACCGTCATGCTGACGGGCCGGGGCCTCCAGCCCCGCTGCCGCACTCTGGGAGCCGCGGGTTCAGTCGCCATGAGGGGCCGATAAGGCCCGAGATGCTTAAGGCCATCCACGGCCCTCAACTCGGCCTTCCTGCTCCTGTACAGCACGGTGTCTTCTGCAACGCCCACTCCCAGCTGGGGTCTTGCCTCCTGTGAGGGCGTCACTGTGCCTGTCAGCATGCACACGCTCCTCGGCCTGCGGAGCGGTTCCTCCTCTGCCGACTGGGAGCCACGTTTTGGTCTGAAGAACTCTCCATACATGCTCAGCGATCTCCTCCCTACTGGATGGCCCTGGTCCGGGCGAGGCCTCCGCAGCACGGCCCTGGGTAAGGAGCTGTGTCCCGACACCACGTCTGCATCGCTGTGCTCCTCAGCGCGGGTAGTGACGGCGCTCAATGCTCGACCCCAAACAGCGCGCCTTCCTCCTGGGGAACCCCGGGTCTCGGTCGCCTCTTCCGCGCTCCTGTCCAATAATGAGGAGTCAGTGGGGCTTTTGGAGGGCTGATCGTGAAACCGGTCTTTCTTCATTTTTTCCCCCTCTTCCTCCACCTCCTCCTCATTCTCCTCCATTACCACCTCCTCCCTCTGCCTCCTGGCAGCTCTGCCTGTGCGGCTCAGGGAGGGCCACCTGCCGAGCTCCTGCCGTGCCCTGCCCAGCCCCAGGCTCTCGTCCACTGGCATCGCTCCACAACGCATCTCGCCCCGTAGGAGCTGGCAGTCCTCCACCAGGGTGTGGGTGACCCGGCCCATGTCTCGCCCAGACACCAGCTCATCTCCCTGCTCCCCGTTCAAGATGACCGAGATGTGGTACACCGACGTTTTGTCCTGCTGTTGCTGCTGCTGCTGCTGTTGTTGTTGCGGTTGACCAAAAGATTGACCCCTGGTGATAGCGTCCACTGTTTGGCTGCTAAACAACAGCATTGCATTTCATTCATTCATTCGTTCACAGGTTAACCTATTTAGTCCACAAAACACACGCACACACGAGTGCAAATGCGTCTTCGGGTTTGTCTGGTTTTCTTGCTGTTTTGGGTCTTTATTTAATGGAGCCCTTTCGTTTCCAGGCTGAATTCCAACACAACGCATAATCCTTCACCTTTGACATAGAAGAAAAAAAGAAAAACGAAACTTCAAACAAGTCGCAGCAAAGCCTTGGCACCTGCAAATCTTGATTTCATTACTTTGCAGACCCACGCAGGCATCGAACTAGCGGGTTTCTCTCCATCTAACATGTTCCACTACTTTCCCCACACATGCAGGAAAAAAAGGAAGAAAAGTTTTGGGCTGTGCTTGCTTCACCACAGACAAAGCCATTCCTGCAAATAGATATTTAAGGGTTGCAACATAAAAAAAACAATTCATTCTTCTTCCTCTTAAGCTGAAGTTGAGTTGTGAACAGTCCGAGTTGCTCTGCAGCGCAGACAAACCCCTTTAATCTGCGCTCTCCTACATGCACACCAGAGTAGTGCCGTGTCTCTGTTTGAACTTTCAGCTTGCCTTCCCAAACTCCCAGGATGGACGGAAAACAAGAAACGGATCCCACGGGAATTAGACACGCCCACTTGGATGTCTCCAGAGCAACCAGACGAGCGCCCCCCCCACCCACACACACACAGGCAAGTACACACACAACTCTGGCACACATGGGGATTAAGAGGAAGAGTGAGTTGATCATCTACTGCTGTAACAGAAAGCTAGGATCCTGACCAAATAGACCAGAGATGTGGACTGGATTCCTCACCTCGCAACAGTCAAGACCTCCTCCCATCGGCTGCTGGCCTTGTGGACCATGACGTTGGTGTAGATAGATTAACAACAGAAGGGGGGGAAAAAAAACAAATCGTTCCACCAGTCCCCATGACTGGTGGAGGAGGGGACCGGGGTCTGTGGCACTGAGATGGTGGGGTTGGAAAGGACTTCAAATAACAACATGGCCGTCCAAAAGCAAAGCAGACCACATTGGTAGCACAGAGGCGAGTTTAGTGACTCGGATTGAGGACGAAAGAAGAAAAGGATTTCCTTTCACCAGATTAAACAGATTAAACGATAAGGCTTAAATGTTTAGGTCACAACTTTCATCCGTAAAAATGGATACTAGAGTTGTAGGGGCGAATGGATATGCTGTGTACTGTATACACCAAGAGAGTTTTCATTTATACTGTTAAATGTATTCATACTAAGGTTACTTATTTTACACTCTATGTATAATGACTCATCTTTTTCCATGCAAATAGAGATTGTTTTGGCAAATAATGATAGAAGAAATACTTCTGGCACACTGAAACAGATTTGAAGAGGTCGATTTGTCAATTGATCTCAAAAGGTCAATTCTATAAGAACAAATTATGTCTATGTGCATCTGCATCCCTCCTTTAAATGTACTATCAGGATATTGGTTATTTCTGGTTAAAGGTTAATGACTGTAGCTGCAGCCATGCCAGGGTACCTGAAGCAGTACACAGCTGAATCATGTTGAAAGTGGACATCATTCAACAATGTCTGCAGTGCAAGTCACTGCAGTTCAGGCTAACACATATGCCCCCTTGTGGTGGACAATAAGACGATGCATGAGCATGATGTCAACGGGGGTGGGGGGGGTTCATCTCTTGAACCGAGATGTGTTTGGTGTTTTGTTGCAAAGAGCTACATTTTTCCAATACTACTACACATACCTGGCATTACATGAGATCCTTGTCTTTTTATTCCATTGTGCCTATTATCAGACTCACTCACGGGTGTGTAAATAAGATAAAAGTCCTTCAAGGCATCTAAGGCAACAGTCTGACGCACTGCCGTGGAACAGGTTCTGTCGGACTCGGATACACAAATGGGACCCGGAGAAATCTCAATGGTATACGTGTGTTATGCACCACAAGTTATTTAACATGACAGGTCGAAATACCGAAACCACCAGTGATATAATGTATAATACCGTATTATTTTGGAACGGATTATTAGCCAAGTAACATCTAAGTGTTAGTTGCCACGATATAATCTTAACCTTAACACTGTGACAAATAAAATTACTTGCAATGAGTGAGTTTGTCACAAACACACACACACACACACACACACGCATACATAAATTTGCATTTACCTGCATCTAGGTAGTAAGGGTTTTGAATGGTCTGAGGTTCATCAAGCAAACGGTCCTTCTCTCCCCAAAGTAAGTTGTCCCGCTTCGACCGCCTTCCAAAGCACAGTAACATTATACTGTTGGGTTGCTGCCTGGTGATTAGCCTCAGAAGGATTACAAATACAGCCATTCAAATTCATAGCCCAAAGACTCGAGCACTAAGAGGATGTGTCTCATATCAAACTATTCACTTTGTTTTTCAATCACATCCTCGGGCTTTCCATGAAGAAGTAATCCCACTTCTCTCAGTGTTAACACTACGAAAGTCTTCATATATCCTGGCCGTCGAGGTCCGTCTGCACGCTGGTTTGATCCCCGGTCTGCTGCTCAAACATGGAGACAGGCAGGACCCTTTGTTTTGTTGCTGCGTGCTCCTTCTGTTCAGCAAGAGGCGGTTCGAGGGCTATCATTGACTGGTCAGACGCCGGCCGCGCACCTGCTAATTCATTATGCGGGAGCGGTCAGTGGAGTCCACAAAAAGCAAGACGGATTGGATTATGGGTAAGCATGGCTTGTTTGGTGGTGGTGGTGGTGGTGGTGGTGGTGGCGGTTTCTGGGTCTCTCCTATAGGGTTTCAGCCCAGCGGGCAGGTAACAGAGTGCCTCTTGTTAGTGTCCTAGCACCCCCCCTGTAACACAATTCACTTCCTCTTAACTTTATCTTGATGGCCGCTGGAAGGGACGTATGAAGAAAAACCAGATCGGCATGTTTGGATTCCTGAGTGTGTGTGTGTGTGTGTGTGTGGACATCTGTCTTTTATGTGTGATTGTACATGTTGTGTATGTGTATACGTGTTTATGTACCTTCCTTATCTCTCTTCCTTGTGCGTCATGAAGGCATAAACGAGCAAAGGTACTTTTGTAGTACTTTGGTACTTTGTAGTTTTGGCAACACTTGAACTACTCAGAGCAAACTTTGCAATCAACGGATTGATCAATATACGATACGAAGGGGAAGACGGCGAAATAAATATATCGCTGCCATACAATTCATCAAGTACCGGGTGATTAAATAGTTAGAAAGAAAAAAGTTCAGCACACTTCCTTAATTACGTGGTGTGTTTGCCTTCCTCCTTTAATTCAATTAGGATGGATGATATTGAATCCAAACTGCACCCTGATTCAAAAATAATTACTTGTATTGGGGGGCGGGGGGGAGACATCACATGGGGTCTGGGGGGGAAGACTTTCTTCTTGACTACATTTTCAGCAAAGAATCCTTAAAGCTATATACACCTTGCCCATACATGCAAATGCCTTGCGCCGCTGAAGACTTCAGACCTTATAATGAGGAAGTGAGTCTCAATTGGAAGTGTTACTTTCCCGCAGGCAGCTATAAGTGAGCCCTAAACTACCACAAGTTAAACATGTCGGAGACACTCAAACAAGATACCAGACATTCATTACATCAACCAACATCAGCACCAAGAGTTGCAATATGTTGCTCAAAGAAAAGAGTAAGAGAAACAGTAAGAGTGAGAGAAAGACAAAGACAAAGAGACAGACAAAGAGACAGACAAAGAGAAAGAGGAAGAGGAAGAGGAAGAGGAAGAGGAAGAGGAAGAGGAAGAGAGATAGAGTAACACTACAAACGCATTGTTAAAAAAAGAGCCTTGCATTGAACAGAAGAGATCCCAGACTGTATTGGCTGGTGGGTTTAAAGGAAACAGACACTATGAGCAACCAGCAGCCCTGTTGTCTAGCAGATTGGATGATGACGATGACGATGATGATGATGAGGATGGTGATGATGATGAGTCGAGGACAGACACATGAGCAAAGCCTAGTAGCGACTCCAGTATTCAGAACCAGAACATGAATCACTGCTGGAAGGTGCGAGCTAGTGGGTATCGTGTCTTCTTTAGATGCATTATGCAGCTCTCAGTACTATACTGAACTAAATCGCGAACCCTTTGAAAAACCGTATCGCCCGTATCTAGGCCTACTACTAATGCTAATAATGACTTCAATCTTCAAATCTCTGCCTTCTGGATATGGAGAAATCTGTCGTGCCAATTAGTCGGTATGGATTTTTAACCCATTTCAGAGAGAGGGGAAAAAACTGCATATAAATGTGTGAAAATGATTCAGTTTGACTCATAACATCTTGCATGTCTGTCACTCTGTGGGTAGAAATACAGGTCTAATATTATAACCCCGGGGTCTCACGGTCACCGAAGCATGGGCATGTGAATGTAGGCAGGCACGTCAACCGGATTAAACCTGAATAAACTGGGATAGCAATCAACAGATCGATCTACCGGCCCTTTAAAAAAAGACTTCTGACCTTATTAAAGACAAGTGAGCCACACTGGACTAGAGACTCACCAGAGAGCACAATATGGGCAAAGAGCCATTCTGTGATAATGACTGTGACAACACTGATGGTCATCTTTCAGAAAATAAAAGTAGCCTTGCTTTAGAAATGTTCAATTTATATTGTTTTGTTTTGTTTTTGAGCTCTTGATGAAACACTTGGCATTTATTATCAGGAACACTGTAGGGAACTTGTAATAGGGGTACTGATGATAAGAGTTCAGGAGGAAGTCCTTCCTAGCTGGAGTCATGTGATTATTCAGCTTTTAAGGGCATGATTGACACCAGCAAACCGAAAATTACTGACAAGCGTATATGAAACTGCAAAGCGCCCACTCAGCCATTTGTAGAGAAAGTATACAACATATAGTAATAGCATGAGCACTTTTTTTTCCTACCAAAGGCAATTTAAGTTTGTCTTAGGTGACTCATTTTGTATTACCTCATAGATATATTCAGACTAGAAATCTGAATAAATAGCAATTAAGTTGTTGCTGTGATGGGAGCAAACATTAGCATGCATTAAGCATTCACAATCATCCACACATAGCATAAAACATGAACGGGGAGAATTATATTAATTACAAATCTAGAAATGTACACAACTCAAACATATATGTATATATAAAAAACATTATATAAATATATGGTATATAAATATAAAACAAATCGAAATTATACAAATCATACACGCATGCTTTACCTGTGTACAAACAACTCAGACAGACAGAAAGCGATCGACAACCTTTGCTTCTTCCTGTTTTTTTTTTTAAAACCTTTACCCATAATTAAGTGTTTGCATATAAATAAGGCAAAAGAATCATAAACAAGGACATGGGAGCTACACGGACAAACACACACGCACGCACGCGCACGGCAAGTTTATGCAAATGATCGCTGCCGTAGTGGTGGAGTGGTGCGTGGGCGCGCTGGAGCTTTTTAAAATTCAGCTGCACTAGCGACACGGCCGCGCGTCACCATTCCTCCACTGCAGAGAAAATGATAGGTTCCAGGAAGTCTGTGGGAGGCTGCAGGAGTGAGAAAATTCCAGACAATTTAGGTCTCTAAACCCCCCCCCCCCCCTTCAGGTTCAATGTGAGACAGCACATGCAGCAGTCGCGGTGTATGTACGACACAGGGGGGAGCCGCTGGCGTCTGTGCGCATCGGTGTGTGCGAAGAACCATGAGCGCACTGTATTAACAAGCCGGCGACACGCATGGCGGCAACAGTTTCAAATTGCCATACGTCGCCGAATCCCCCCCCCCTTCCCCCGAATGGGATGCTTCATCCGCCGGGAGATGATAGGCAGGAAGGGTGTTTGCTCGCTGTTTGCATACGTTATGAAGGTGTGCAGCAGGTGTTTGTTACCGATGTTTCATTGCCCTTCGAGTTTGGGACAAAACACCCAAAATGTAAATAGAATAATAATATTGAAATATGGGGCCAACAAGGAGATTGATCTGCAGAAGGAGGGGGAGAAATGGCCGATGAAATAACGTTGGACTCATTTGCATGTCATTTTTTTTTCCCTCTCAGGCACGTTTGCGTGGGCTGGTGGCTCCCAGTCCTCCTCTTCCTCCTCCAACTACAAATCCATCACCTCCCCTTTCAAAAGCCTCTTAGAAGACGTGCAACAGAGAGACAGAGAGACAGAGAGAGAGAGAGAGAGAGAGAGAGAGAGAGAGAGAGAGAGAGAGAGAGAGAGAGAGA
>JAOPJH010000131.1:2427324-2441147 GCA_027122575.1 Merluccius polylepis | reverse complement strand
TAGTAAGTAAGGAAGTTGTTGTACATAAATTACGATCTTAGCAACTAGTTAATGGTGAATATGTGGTCCCTAATCTACCCATATAACAAATAAATAAGCAAACACATGAATCAACAAACACATAAACAGCACAGAGATGACACCATTACAGTTGCGTCGTCCCAAAACAAGTGAGATTACGTAGCTTTCATTGCGTGGGGTTGACGCAAAAACGTAGCGGTGGAAAATAGAAAATACTAGAAATGCAAAATAAAAAATAATATTTTATAAAAGTGGAGAATATTGAAATAACTAACTAACAAATCAGCAGCCAGTAGCCCACTGCAGCCTGGCTGGCCACGCCCCTTCTCATGTTGCAGCAAAACACCGCACGCGTTTTTTTTTCTCATGTTTTTTTTTTTCTCCCAGAATTCCCCTATCTTGAATACAGTGACGTCACCGGTTTATGATGGGGAGTTTCTTCCCGTGTGCGAGTCGACTCTTTTAAGGACGGCGTACTTTTCACACACGGCCATCGCGTATAACAGCTGTAGAAATATAGATGATCACAGTTTAGCCAGCTCTTCCGCAGAGATACCTAGCTGTGTGTCTGTCGTTCAGACTGTTTTGTATTTTTTTTAGTCTAAAAATGTCGATTTCGTTTCCGTATAACGCGACAGTATATTGCAATAAAATGGGATTTCTAAAACAAATAATGTGTGAAAAAAGCATTACGTATGTAGTTGGTGAATAAAACTACAGCTCTGGGTAATACAATGGCTGGATTTGACCAGTAACATAATTGAACTGATCGGCCACGGGTCGCCCATCATCCGACGAAAACAACAAAATAGACAGTTATAGAAAAGGGTGTTAGCCTAGCTTGCAACGCGAAATAAACATCGTATGTTGCAGCGCCTGCACCGCCCAACACACGCCTGCTATTGCAACAAATAAGCCATTAGTCATCGGACAACATGAATGCGTTGCTAATCAACACAGTGGTCCACGGATGCTAGCCACATTCAGCTAGTTTAATCTAGCCTGCCAAGTTAGCTCAATGCACGCCAAGATAAATCAGGTTAGCCAGCGAGCGGCTAGCATTCTAGCTAGCTAACTCTGGAGGTGGAGGCGGAACGGGGATGCGAGTAAACAAAAGGTAAGAGCAACGGCACCAACGATACAAACGTTGTGTGTGGCCGTGTCTTCACATGTCACCGTTTGCCAATGTGACTATTTAACGAGACGTGGTCCCGTCCGCCCAAATCGCCAACTTAGTTTTACGAGTACAACTCGTACATTGGGAATACACAGTTTTAGCTGGGTGTTAGCTCTTCTCGGCTAACGTTAGCTGCTAGACGGTAGTGGGTCGCAAGCGTATCCAGGCGGTGTCATTGACTTATGCTACTTGCTAACAGCTGCTACCTTACACCCACCCCATTGCTTATTTGAAGGCCTGTATCCCCAGCTAATTGGACGGAGTCAGTAAGTATTGGGACGTTATTTATCCACAGACCAGTAGATTGACCTGCCATGAGCTAAAGTTGTGAAGTTGGGTCTAGCAATATAGCATTATTGAAGCCCACACCTCTCGTCCACATGCATACAGGATCGTGCTAGTCGGTAGCCCTAAGGTGTCACTACTTTAAGTACGGCTCGTTAATCAAACGTTTCACATTTGTATTTTTGATCCAACTGTCTATTTACTACTGTCTTATCTAATTGTGCGAGGCTGGTTTCCTTTGCAAACGTTTTTTGTGTGACTGTTTTTTTCCGGGCCTCGTCTGCGTGTAGGTGAGACAAGTCATTGATCACCTGTGTATATCTTATGAGATGTAATTGAATATAATGGCATGTAATAGCATCATGTAATAGCATGGCCTATTACAGAAGCTGCTTACCGCAGCCCAACGTGCACACAACTTGACGACAGTTTTCGCTAACTTTTCATTACACAAAGCCGGTCCACTGGTAGCTGGCGACACGGTGACTCAGCTCCTCTAACTAAATAACATGGTAGACAATGACATGTTACAAATGACGGCAGTTTTATCTGTGTGTGTGTGTGTGTGCCTGGAAACAGAGTCGAAAGTTGTGTTTTGAGTGTGGACTTGAGTGGTGAAGTGAATTCCTGCGGCAGTGCCTCTCCACTTGGTCCTTATTGTCCTTTTTATTAAGTCGTTTTTGTTGTTGTGAGGATTGTAAATACACTTTGCTTTGTGTTTCTGTTTTTCTTTTTTTCCCCCAGGGTGGCTTTGAATGGCTAAATGGTGACGATAGGCAAGCGAGCAGATCTGTGGAAGACTCAACATGAAGCTGTATGTGTTCCAGGTTAACAACGGCAGCACACTGACGTTTGACACTGAGCTTGCTGTGCAAACGTAAGGTTTTGTATATGCTCTTTTGTTTTGTGATGATGAGTCGAGATGTTTAATCCACATTGTAAATGCTGAACTCCTGTCACTTTTACTGTTGCTAGTGTGCTGGACCTTAAACATGCCATCCAGGGCAAATATAAGATCGCCACACAACATCAAGTCCTTGTTGTCAATGGAGGGGAGTGCATGGCTGCAGAGCGCCGGGTCTGCAGTTACAGTGCTGGCACTGTAAGTTGTCCATCCTTGCTACTATTATCCTTTGGAACAACAACAACAACAAAAACAAATTATTTGGTTCTTCTTTGTCGTGGAAAATATACTTAGTGATAATAATAATATAATAATATACTTCACAGTTCTACTTTGAATGTCAGACTTTTTGTGACAAAGCTGATGGTAGCCTTTGAAAAGTCTAGGTAAAAGTAGCCACTTCTAAAACATTTTTTTAATTTGTTGTCTTTAATGCGTAGGACACAAACCCCATATTCCTGTTCAACAAAGAGATGATCTTGTGCGATCGGGCCCCGACGATCCCCAAGACCACCTTCTCGATTGAGAATGAGATGGAGCTCAAGGTGGAAGAGTCTCTTATGATGCCAGCTGTCTTTCACACCGTTGCCTCACGAACCCAACTTGCCGTGGTAATTATCAACTTTGAGATAAATTGTCTGTTAAAGAATGATTTGAAATGGAGCTCTGAATATACAGTATATGCATGGGAGATGTCTGGAGATCATAATTCCTCTTTTGCTTCCCTAGGAAATGTTTGAAGTTGCCAAGAAACTCTGTTCTTTCTGTGAGCGCTTGGTTCACGACGAACATCTCCAGCACCAGGGCTGGGCTGCTATCATGGCTAATCTCGATGACTGCACCCTGTCTTATCAGAAGCTGCTCTGGAAATATGAAAATGCGTACACAAATTATCAACAAGACTTTGAGGAAATTAAATCAAAACTCACAAAGTAAGTGTTGGGTTGCCTTCAGGTGTATGTATGTAGATGCATTTCAAATAATGCAATTTCAAATAAACGCATTTCAAATAAACGTCTAGCCACATCGAGCAACAAACGGATTGTAATTTTTTTTCATGCTTTAAAAGCATTCATGTGGATGGAGATTTAATGCTGTTATGTTGGTTTCCGCTTATTAAAATGAGTGGCCTTAACCATCAGATTACATATGGTTGTTAAAGGTTATAAATGGAATACATACGACAGTTATGATTTAAAACCTATAGGCCTAGATCACTTGTTATGCATTACTCTGAACAGATAACGACTGTTTATCATAGTACTTGGTGCTTTTGAATATCTCAAGCAAATAATGTACTTTGGTGTGCTTGCAGGCTCGGTACTGCAGTGTCTGTCATGGCCAAGATACCTTTGCTGGAATGCCTGACCAGACACAGTTACAGGGAGAGCGTTGAAAAGTCCAGCTCCACCCAAGACAAGGACTCTGATGAGACGGAGGAAGAGAAGTCCACCGACTCTATCCTTCGCGGCCCTCAGAGACCCTCCAAGTTACCTGCATCTTTCTCCGCCCCCGGGGCAACCGCAGCCGCATCGCCCGACGACCAGGGAACCAATGAGATGACGGACAGTGGCGGGCTTAGAGCTGCCCTGCAAGAAGACGACAGCCCAGAGATGGCCATACCTCCAAACTTTAATGTAACACTACTGGACTGGATCAATGTACAAGACAGGCCCAACGATGTGGAGTCGGTCGTAAGGAAGTGTTTTGATTCCATCAACAGGGTATGTCTGCTCTTTGGTAAATGTGCCTGCCGGTGTTGAATCGGCTGGATTTATTTCGCTCTTTTATAAGAAAACGGGGTCCTTATTGATATATGTCTTGCAGCTTGACCCACGGATCATCCAGCCCTTCTTGGCAGATTGCAGAGACACCATTGCCAAATTGGATAATCAAAACATGAAAGCCATCAAAGGGCTTGAAGATCGGTTGTACGCGCTAGACCAAATGATTGCGAGCTGCAAGAAGCTGGTCAATGAACAGAAGGAACTTGCTCAGGTAAGCGGAACAAGGAAGCGACACATTTCAAATTCCCATTTCAAAGGTAGAAAAGAAAAAAAAGAAACACTTTTTGGGGGGTTGGGTGTAATGCATGTGCATGTGTGCTTTTTAATCTCAGGGATTTTTGGCCAACCAGAAGCGGGCTGAGAACCTGAAGGATACATCTGTTCTGCCAGACTTGTGTCTGAGTCACGCCAACCAGCTGATGATCATGCTGACCAACCACAGGAAGCTGCTGGACATCAAACAAAAATGCACAACTGCCAAACAAGAACTAGCGAACAATCTTCAAGTCCGACTCAAGTAAAGCATCAATTAATTGTTTGTTTGTTTTTTATTCTCATCTTGTCTCGTTAAGTGCTGGGCAACAGGATCTAAAAACATAAAATAACAATACCATTGATGCATCACAAAGGGATGTAACTAATACACACTTACGGAATATATGGGAAAAGTATTTCTAATACACATCCTTAAGTCAGCTAATCTCAGTCTTAGAAAGACTGAGTTAATTAACTGAGTTTATTAGCACACACCGTTGTTTTGTGTAATTTGTACTTCCTCAATTTACCAAACGCCTTAATTTCATTCAGCTGCACCATCGCTGCAATGTGAGTGTACAGTAATTGGTCACGGCCTTGGCCATGTGAGTGTACGGTAATTGGTCACACACACATGGCTACGTAGCCAAGAGGGAAAATAGACTCCACCCGATAAGTCTGCTTGAAGGAATAGAAGGAAATCGACAAACTGAAATTATGTGAGATTGTGATGGATTTCATGGAACACAGTTTTCTGATGTTTCATGGACACCTTGATCACCCTTAATTATCATTAGAAGCAAATGACAGACTTCTGTTGTCCATCTCTTTAATGACGTGGTTAAAAGTGCACCAGGTAGTTAGTCAGAAACATGAATTTCCAGAAACCGCCTTTTGTTGTTGTTGCTGTTGTTGTTATAATTATGTGTGTGTGTGCTCCGATGGCCGCACCAGATGGTGCTGCTACGTGATGCTCCACGCCGACCAGGACGGTGAGAAGCTCCAGGCCCTGTTCAGGCTGCTGGTGGAGCTGCTGGAGCGGGTGAGGGTGGTGGAGGCCCTCAGCACGGTGCCCCAGATGTACTGTCTGGCTGTGGTGGAGGTCGTCCGGAGGAAGATGTTCATACGCCACTACAGAGAGGTACAGCACTGGCAGACTAGCACGCTGCAATGCGGTGGGAAAACACTTTTCAGGGTCAATGTTGTGAGGGCATGGGCAGGATAGCACTATCTCAGATTTTTGGACCGTCTCAATCTAGATGGCAAACTACAGCAGAATTGCCTCTCGCAAATGACATTACAAATTTAGAATTGGCAGTCATGTTGTTTATTTTCAAATTTGACCTTATTTATTTTAAGTCAATGAAGCTCATTGTTTTCACTTGGCCAATGTGCCATATTTTATAATGTCGCAATTCTCCACCACACAGATGGATGAACTGACAATCGTATTATTGAAATGAACACTGACTTCATGAATTTTTAGTAGAAAAAGTCCACAAAAGTTGGCAGCCGCAATCTTCAGACATGAGTTGAGCTATTAGCAAAAAGTCTCTCTCCACATGTTCTTATTAGTTTCTGCTTGGATTTATCTTGATTTGAACTAACGATAATAGTAGTTTAATTGCCAAGAATTCAAACTGTTATGTCTCTCTTTTTTCAGTGGGCATGTGCACTTGTAAAGGATGGGAAGCAACTTTACGAGGCAGAGAAGTTCAAAAGGGAAACGTTTGGAAAACTATTTAGTAAGTATAAGTTGACTAGTCTTGGGTGATACAATTGTATCTGTCTCGGTGTAGGATACCCCCAAACAATATTTCCATTACTAAATCTTAATTTCTTTCTTTCAGGAAAGTCGTTTCTCAGAAATCGTCTGTTCAGAGGACTCGATTCATGGCCTCCGACATCGTTTTGTGTAAGTCTAAATCAACATCAACAAATCCATGATGTCCAGAGGTTCTCTGCTCAGATTTCTAACGGTTTTAATTGAACTACTATTGGTCACAGACGCGAAAGCCCAGAAAGTTCGACTATGAGCTTCCTGACATCTCCCTGGACGATCTGCACTACCTTAAGTCATGCTGTCCTACAGAGGTGCAACCCTTCCTCATGTAAGTAACGATCTTGAATCACGCCAGTGATTACAGACGTGGATGTGGCAGTGATATCATATACCACCGCATGGGTAGAGGAGGCACCTTGGTTACCTAATCGCTAGTAATCTTATTCATTTATGGATGTGTTTAAGAAGGTAAACATGATGTCATTTTAGTGAGGCAGCAGCTTAAAAGTAACTGTCTTCAATACATCTGGAGCGGTGAATGTCATACTTTTGTTAGATTATTCAACATTTGATGTACCCTTTTTTATTTTTGTATTGTAGTTTCATGTATTGACTTTCCTCAGGGTACCCACGTTGTGTGACTTTGAGCCATTGAATCGACATGTGGAAATGCTGCTGCAGCTGGTTCAGGCTGCACAGAGCATGGACGAGATGTCCCGCACCATCACCGACCTGCTGAGCGAACAAAGGGTACGGACCAGCTCACTGGCATTGTGGCCGATTAAAGTCCCCCTATTTTACCACCAGGTGTGAGCATGATTAGCCATAACACGCCGTTTCAAAATTGCCATGTGTGACTACCTTCTAGTGACATCACAAGTGGATGTATGGACGGATAGATGGACCGACAATTTGGCACAGTCCACTGGGTAGGCTTGTATACTATTAGACTTTATATTCATTGTCACATCCAGGTGGACACTCCCACTTGTAGGTAGTGACACCACACATTTTGAAACGGCTTGTAATGGCTACTCACACCTGTTGGTAAAACAGATGGCGTATTTAACGCGGTATAGCTGGACTGGAGGTAGGTGGCGGTGGATTTGGCAATTCAAACAAATGAATCGAGATGCGTCTCATTGTATTATATTTTGAAAAACCTAACGGCTATATTTTTAATAGTCATTTTGTTATTGTTTAATGTGTTCATTCTCCTTCCAGGCATCCTGCAGCCAGAGTGCCCAGCGATCCGCTGCGATGACCCCGCGGTCTGAAAGCACCCCTGGGAACACCAGCCCTACCTCCTCCTCCAAGATGCCCTCCCTCAACCTGAAGAGCCCCTCTGGCCAGCCCCTACCCGTCCCGGCGCCGCTGGAGGACCTGTCCCCGGACAGCATCGACGCCCAGACCTTTGACTTCGAGACCATCGGCCACCCCAACATGGACCCCATGCTGCAGCAGGGCTCACTGGATCTGGACTCCCTGGCGGAGAGCCCCGAGTCGGACTTCATGTCCGCCGTCAACGAGTTTGTGATCGAGGGTGCCTTGTCCTCGCCCAACCCCAGCAGCGACCCCACCAGTCCGGAGATGATGGTGGAGTCCCTGTACTCCTCCGTCATCAACGCCATCGACAACAAGCGCATCCTGGACACCACCACCCTGGAGATGGAAAACACCAAGATGGCCGCACTGCAGCAGGTGATCGAGAAGTACCGCTTCGCAGCGGAGGAGTCTCAGTGCAACCTGAGGAGCGTCAAGGACGACCTCTGCCACTTCCGAGGCCTTGTGCTCAAGGAGCAGCGGGACTTCGGCTTCAGCCTCAAGTCCATGTGCTCAGAGGTCCGCGGCACTGTGGGCGGCATGCGACGGGCCCACGAGCTGGAGACCCAGGAGCAGCACCGCAGTGAGCTGCACCTGCTTCGGCAAGAGCTGGAGATGCAGGTCCACGCCCTGGCCCAAGAGAACCAGGTCCACCAGAACAGCGTGAGGGAGGTGCAGAGGGCCATGCTGGAGCTGGAAGCTCTGCTGGATCACAAGCAGGGGGAACTCACTCGGCTGGAGAGCGAAAGGGAGCAGTGCGCCCAGGCGGAGGCCAATCAGACGGAGAGAATGCAAGCGCTGGAGCAGAGCATTAAAGCTCAGGCCGAAGAGATCCTGAGTCTAAAGGCCTCCAGGGGCTCGTTGGAGTGCCAGCTAGAGGGCCTGCGCTGTGATGCGGAGCGGAGCCGGCAGGAGATACGGCAGGAGCTGGAGGGGGCGGAGCAGTCGCACCTGAAGGAGCTGGAGGACAGGATGAGGCGGGAACACGAGGATCAGCTGCAACTCCTTTCCGGGGAGCACCGCGAGGCACTGGAGCGGCTGACGACCGAGCTCCGGGACAAGCTGAGCGAGGCGGCCGCGTCCCACGATGCCGTCGTGAGCCAGAAGAACGGCCAGATCGGCGAGTCGGAAGCCCGCGCCGCGGAGCTGGCCGACCTCCGCTGCAAGCTGGAGGTGGAGCTGGCCCTCAAGGAGTCCGAGGCAGAGGAGGTGAAGCGGTCGCTGGAGGAGGTGAAGCGGTCGCTGGAGGAGGCGAAGCGGTCGCTGGAGGAGGCCGGGGCGCAGCAGGCCGAGGCCGCAGAGTGCCGGGTGGAGGCGGAGACGAGCGCCCTGCGCAAGGAGCTGGCCGACTCGGGCCAGGAGCGGCTGCGGCTGAACGAGGAGTACGAGGCGAGGCTGACGGAGCTGGGCCAGGAGCTGCGGCGGCGGAACGAGGAGCACGAGGTGGGGCTGACGGAGCTGAGGGCCCTGACGCGCAGGGAGAAGGACCACTGCATCTCGGAGCTGGTGGAGCGCCACGAGGCGGAGAGCAGCGCGCTGCTCGGCCAGGTCTCGGCCCTGCAGCGGCGGGCCACAGAGGCGGAGAGGGCTCACGCGGGGTGGCAGGAACGGCATCGGCTGGAGCTGGACCAGCGAGTCACCGCCCTGCGCCAGGAGACGGAGGAGCAGCAGAGGCGTTTGCAGCAACAGGAGGAGGACTCGCGGACTGCCATTGGCAACATGCAGGCAGAGAACGATCTGCTCTCCCGAAGGCTGGAGGAGCAGCAGAGCAGAGAGCCAGAGGAGGCCTTTCAGGTTCCAGATGCCATTAAAGAACTGGAGGCGCAGAAGAAGGAGCTAGAGACAAGACTGTTGGACAAAATTAAAAAACTTGAAAGTGAACTTCACGAGAGCCAATCTTTGAACAGGTCAGTGTTTTGAAATAAAAACGTCTACACTTAATCGACAAGATGAACATCCTTTTTTATTAGTTTCTCATTCATTAAAGCGGATTAACTGCAGTGGAACGCTCAATCACTACAGAAACTAAATGTAATCAAATTTTTATAATCAATTAATCGTTTCGGTCATTTGTCAAGTACAAATGCCAAACATCTGCTGCTTGACGCTTCAGAAATTTAAATGTTTGGTTCATGGATCATTATAAAGTGAAAACTTGGCTGCGTGTCAGATAATGCAAGCCAATTTAAGATATCACTTTGGACTCTGGTACTGTGTGATGGCGTTTGCTATTATTCATGATAGTTTCTAGACTGAACGATTGATCGATTTTAATAGAACTATTTCTCAAAAAGAATCATTACTTGCAGTCCTAGTATAATCCAACCGTCCCTCTTGATCCGTGTTGTCCAGAGAGGAAGGGTTGCCCTCCCCGCACGTGGAAGGCCTCCTCCGTGCCTCCTCCCCCGCCTCCCCGCTGTCCCTGGACTCGGCCCTGCAGGAGCGGCTGCAGCAGGAGCGGGCCTCCCTGCAGAGCCAGATGGAGTTGCTGGAGAAGAGGAAGGACGAGGAGATGCAGACCCTCAAGACGTCGCTCATCGCCGAGCAGCAGGTATGGCCGGTGAAGCGTGAGTGAGTGAGTGAACGAGGTGAGAGTGATTTGATGAGCGGATGTGACTAAAGTCCTCCCTCCCTCCCTTTCCCCTCCCATCCACATGCTGGACTCCATTACAGAATTCAAAACTGCAGTTAAAAACCATCTGTTTAAACTAGCTTACTCACTTCAACTTCATCTTATTTATGCTGTGTTGCGTATTGCATGTCTTACTGTTGATTGTACTGATGTTTTTTTTTACTGGTGCTTTGTTTAGTGTATGTTGTCAAGTAAGGTTGATTCATGGGTGTCCAGAAAACATGAGATATAAAGGATGTTTCATATTCACTTATGAGCACTTTTTATTCCTATTTACTTGCGAGCACTTTTTATTTTACTAATGGTATGTTTATCAAATTATGTGTAAGAATGTATCACAACGCATCTTTTTATGATACGATAGTACTGCATATAATGTCAGTATAACCTTGTTAACATGTGTACACAATGCTGAATCGATGGGCAACATAACACGGCGTTGACCATCTAGGTTTGGTGTCACTAGGTCAGGCCTAATACGCATCTTTTGCTTGTTGTGTTAACATGAAGTTTGTTTATTTTACTCGTGGAGTACGTGTGACACCAGACAAATCAATATGCTGGGGTTTGGTCATACAGCGGGCAGACCTTGTACGGTTCATGCGAGGACACTGTGTACGAGGCATATGATGCCATAAATGGGCGGGTCGAATCTCCCCACTGACCAGTTAACGGTTGTTAACAGGTCAGCATAACAGGTTTCACATAATCCGCCTTACATGAGGTGGTATAGTTGATGGAAGGTGACCTTGAGTGCCATGAAAGGTGCCATAAAATAAAATGTATTATTTTTAATCAGCGAATGACGCATCTATCAAGTAAAAATCAGATCGGCGTCATTGCTTTTTAATAAAGGTTGAATAATTGCTTTTTAATGTAATAGCTGTTTGCACGGTTTTAATGAATGAGTCATTTATTGTCCAGCCTTCCTGTTTGTTTGTTTTTAAGTTTGTTTTTTTTAAGTTTGTTTTTTTAGCATTGCCTTACGTGTTGACACATCCAAAATAGTCTGTGGTCTGTCAATATGCTGTAGTGACCATGCGTATACTTGAGAGTGCAAGCAGGGTCATTTAGCACCAGGGGTTGTAATTGAGCGAGAGACCGCGCTAAACAAGCTGTCTACATTACGGTAAATACACTTACGAGTGTAGCACTTGAAAGGAAAATAACAACAACAATTCGTGCTTTCAAATCAAGACATTTTTGTAGCTACAGTACATACATCACTTTAGTCTTTTGAATTGGTCATCACTACTTCAACGACCCCTACGTGACTAATGGAGCAGTAGGTTATTTGGAAAGACTATGCGGAAATCCAGTGGCCGCATACTAAAAGAAAATAAGCCCCTACTGTAAACGATACAGAGCCACTATTGTGCTTCCTGTACATTAGGACGTCTGTGTTTCGCTCCCCGTAGAGCTGACCTCTTGCTCCCCTGTCTCCCTCCCTGCAGACTAACTTCAACACGGTGCTGTCCCGGGAGAAGATGAAGAAGGAGCAGATCATCAACGAGCTCAGGGAGAGCCTGAGCAAGGTCACCCAGCAGCAGGAGAAGGACAAAGGTATGCTCCCAACGCTTGGTGTGGGCCTGCAACAAGTTCACATCGGGCCATTACAGCTATTCGCTATTTAGTTACTTAGCAGATGCCTCTCTTCTACAGAGATGGCATTTCATGATGATTATGGAGCAGGTAGGGGTTGAGCATCTTAATCAAGGATGCCTACAGCTAGACTTTGAATATGGGGATTGAACTCACAACATTGATGTTCAAAAGTAGTACATTATAGTTCCACTGTCTTGTTTCGTGTAGATGGCTGGTGTCTCGGCCATCTGTCTCTCCAGCTCTGATCGAGACGCTCTCAGAGCACCACTGTGTCTCGAGTCCTGTGAATGGACCGGTGGTGCTGGTGTACCTGGTGGTAAACAGTCTCTCCCTCTGTCTCTCTCTCTCTCTCTCCAGCTCTGATCGAGACGCTCTCGGAGGACCGCGCCAGCGTCATGCAGGAGAAGAAGCACCTGGAGGAGGAGCTCAACCGCATGCGCAGCGTCGCCCTCATCTCCTCCACCTTCCTGACTCCGCAGCTGCCGCCGGCCGTCCAGGAGACCTCAGACGCCGGGGCCATGGCGGCCGGGTACACCTCCGAGTTCCCGGGCGACCCAGAGCGACTGGCCTCTGTGGCAGCCATCCGGGAGGACGAGCACGAAAGGGTGGATTCCGCGGTGGAGGCCAGCATGGTGACCATGCAGTAAGCACCCTCCCTGAACTTTAACTGTTGAATAAATGCAAGTAATGAAAGGCTTCCCCCCACCTTCAACCTAGCCTCTGTGAGTGAGTCTTATCAGTGCTTAGTAATGGAGTCACACAGATATTATATATTTTTTAAATGTGTTTTTCTTTACATTTTTAAACGCACACAAATTAAGTGCCATGCTATATCGTGTATTTATAATCACAATAATAACCAAACTTCTCTGAACCAACACTTTTAAAATAAATGTATGCGCAAATGGACCTTCAAAGTAGGTCAATGCAACTAGAGAATGTAGACAACCCAGACACTGACTGCACCCCTTTCCCCAAGTGACTCCTTGGGGATTTAAGAAATGCACTGCAGCACCAGCAACAGTTAACAAGTTCAAACTTGCTGACCGACGCTCAGACCTCCATTTATAATTTCACACATTCGTACAGGAATCGATTAAGAATTACACACTATGTCTCTCACCCACATCCATGCGAGCATTTGAAATTAATTTGCTATAAATGACTGGAAAGTACATTGGGGACAGTGGAGGGCAGACTAGGATTTGACAAGAGAAAGTTTGTCTCCGAGTACATTTTATGTGGTTAGTCTGCCCTGAAAGGGATAGATCTGCTGCCCGCAGATCAGCTGTTTGGGTAAGAACAGAAGTAGTACAGAAGTACTACGTTTGAGAAAATGTAGTGCCAAAGGAAAGGGCTGTCTGACAGCAAGGTAAAGCGGTGAGAATATACTTTATATTTTTTTAGTGGGCTAAAACATGTTTGGCTGCTGACCACGTTCACAGCAGTACATTGCTGAGCGTCTGTGTTGGCACAGCCGTCTGCTTCTCCGAACTAGTTGCGCGCGGACCGCCCTCTACTCTAGGTAATACACTGACTCTAGATAAGTACCTCATACAACCCCACTTCAAAAAATGTGAACTATCCCTTTAAAGTATAGATCTCGAAGATTTTCATGCAAATGAATGTCTTCTAAGTCGCTATCTATCGCTGCATGAGGTAACACAACGATGAAAGCCCTCACATTTGCATTATTATGAATGTTACCAACTGTCTGTCTGTCGAATGTGTCGGTGGTAGTGATGTGTTTTGCATCACCCAGCGGTGGTAGTTCTGCCAGAGAGGGTAGACAGAGCTACTGTGTATGAAGTGGCATATTGTTTTTTTCCGTTTTACAGTTTTTCAGTTTTTTTAGTCTTTTATAACAACCGTTTTTTTATTCAGTAAATAGTTATAGGCGGTGTCCCAATTCAGGGGCTGCATCCTTCGAAGGACGCTGGCCTTCGTAGACCGCGAAGGCTGCACCGAAGACCGAACGAGCGTTGTGGAATGGGACGGTCTAGCCTACGGAGCATTTCCGGATTGCGTCACCAGCCGTTAACGTCCTTTAC
>JAOPJH010000131.1:2377687-2388397 GCA_027122575.1 Merluccius polylepis | reverse complement strand
GAAAGTGATCAATGAAGGGAAAGAGGTTTTCTATAGTCGAACTAACTGATAAAATCACAGTGGATCGTGGATGGAGGAAAGAACAAAAGGGAGCATAGTGTACAGATGGGGGCACAGTTCAGTACAGAGAAGGGGAATATCCAGTAAGACGATGCTCATTGTTTGGCTGTTTTTTCCCCCCGGATATTATTTGCGTATAATGGTGTCATTTGCCTCTCTGGACCTTTGTCAAAGAGTATTTTTCTGTTGACACCAAAAATGTAAACATGACTATTTATCTAATCTATTTGTCGTCTTATTTACAGTGCCTGGTGACGTCATCGCTGAGACTCCCAGGTAAAAGTTGGTCACTTCTTCAAGAAAATTGTTCCCATTTTCAAATTTTAGACCTTGACACGCCTCATTCCAGGAGGAGCCATTATTTCAATTTTCGATTTTTAGATCAGATTGGGATATCATTTTCTTATGCTTGTGATTTTTTATTTGATCTTTTTAATAATATAACTGATAAATTAATAAACCCTATAAACTCTTTTGCCTTTTTTTTATGTTCTTGACAGAGCATCTGAGTGCCTGTTCAAGTAGCATCCCAATACGGTCCAATTAGCAGGCCCTGACTCCCTTTCTCCAACTCTAACAACAGCGCACGTTAAACTCCTCAGGAGCCATGCATTTTTACCACTTGCAAATGAGCCGCCATTGTGAGCTTTTGAGACCACCACTATGACCTCCGACGACCGACCCCCCCCCACCCCCTCATCCCCCCATTCCATCCTCTCTTTATTTTCCCCCAACCGTCTCTTCTCCCTTTGACTCTCCCCAGTCCATATGGGTGTTCGGTGGCGGCAGTGAGGAAGAGGAGTGCCCCCCAGGAAGGGCCACAGGGTGGGCCCGTCAACAAGAGGAAATCCCTGCTCATGAAGCCCAGACACTACAGTCCCAGCAACGCCTGCGACGAGGAGGAGGTGGAGGAGGAGAAGGAGGAGGAGGAGAAGGAGAAGGAGGAGAAGGAGGTGCAGAGAGAGGACCTGGCAGAGCTCGAGCACAAAGAGGAGCCGAGGAACACTGACACTCCAGCAGGTAAACAGATGTCCTGTTGTTTTGTGTGTTTTGATGAACAATTGACGCTGAATTTTAAAAAATCCCCCCCATCTGTTGCATTCATATTTTCTACCCCCTCTCACTCCCTCTCTCTTTCTCTCTCTCTCCCTTTTCTGCCATCAACCGGGTAGATGCAGTCATTGTGCACTGAAAGACTGCACTGGCTATGGGAGACAGTTGTCCTCGCGTCCTCACATTTAAGTTTTTTGACAGTTGGATCGGCCGTGTTTTTATTGAACGGCTATACCGCCCTCTCTCTTAATGTATTTAGAAAATATATATTTTATTTATTTTTTATTTTAATTTTATTCCACTTATTTTTCTTATCTCTTGTTAAACACATTCCAAATCCATGTTACAGAGGAACACGGATAGTGTGTTTGGCTTCATTAAGGTGGTTTCATTGGTTTCATAAAGTCACCACATTTTAAATCTAAATGTAAATGTATACATACGGTATTATTATTTATGTTATAATATCAGCATCACACAATAAACAGTTTCAGGAAAAACTTTGATTTGGAGGGTGGCCTGATAATCCACTGCCCTAATCATGGAGAGTAAGCTCCTGTCATTCGATATTTGTATCAGCAACTGTTCAAAAATTATTTTCGCTTTAAACCATGTTTATTCTTTTTTCACAAGAGGAAAAACATGTTTCTTTTTTCCCTAATGAATTACATTTTATGCATTTTGACAACAATACTGTTCCGTTACATGTGCATTCTCAGCCACTATAATCGCCACTGATTTGGTATATTTTTAACGATGTAACTAAGCAACAAACGTAATTGTCCCTTTCAAAAGCTTTTGTTAGGCCCTCTAACACAGTCTAATACATAATTAGGCATAATGTCTACTGCTCATTATAGTACACATGTGTGTAGTTAAATGGACCAGGAGAGTAGCCCACTGAATTGTGTGGATTCATTGGAAATGGAATTTATCTGTTTCAAGAGTTCATATTACATTACAATTATCCTGGTAATGCTACAGAGCACACTGCCAGTTTTGCCTTTAGTGTTTTCTACAACATACGTTCTCTCTTTTTGCCTTCGTCGATCAACGGTTATTCACACAAGCGTATTTATACCCAGTATAGATAGAGCAACGCGCGGTGAGTAGATCGAGGGAAGGATGGTAAAGTGGGCGGCTGCTGGTGATATCTGCACTTAGACAAAAAAAAAAGAAAAAAGAAAAAAGGGAAGAGCAAAATAAGCCTCTCGTTTGGTGGAGCCACGCTGTGTTCGACTGCAGCCAACTCCAGCCCTGCTGCAGAGTGCTGGGAAAGGCTGGTCTAGAGTACAATCTGTACACCTGTTCCAACACACCACCCGCCATAAGGGACCGTACTCATGTTTCTCCCCCCAGTTTTTGTGTTTTCGTGTGTTGGTGTGTGTGTGTGTTTAAACAGGTTACTTAATTGTATTCATTAAAAGATGCAGCTATGTGTACACGCATCGATACGCACTGCATTGTGATTGGCAGGGAATTTGTAATAAGCATTTTTGCTAAATAGGATATAAAGGGGCTGTTGCCTTTTTTTTTTTATCTGGGCAACACAATTTATGTCAAAACATAAAGCTCTTTTGCTAAGGATTACGTTTTTGTTGCCGTGTCCTTTAATAACCAGTTGTGGTCTGATAATGCCTGTGTCTTCATCCTCCTCATCATCATCATCACCATCATCATTATCATCATCATTATCATCATCATCATAAGCAGTGTGAACTGATTCCCCCCAAAAATCTCCCGTCAACCCTTCGCAATCCCTTTGCTGGTCTGTCGCTGTTACTTTTGCTCAGTGACGTATGGCCACTTTAGAGGATAGACCTACAATATAGCCTACTTATGCTTAGGGTCCAAAGAGCTTTAGCGCCGCATAAGTTTGACTGGTTTTGCGGGATCAGGGGAGATTTCGTTAAATCAATCCAAATGATAGCCTTGCATTGTTGATCATAGATTGCGACTTAATATAATCATTCATTAGTGAGAAACTTTGGGAGAGAGAGAGAGAGAGAGAGAGACCGAGAGCGAGAGAGAGAGAGAGACCCATAAAGCTGGCATCATCTTTGTAATTTCCCATGGCCTAGGATCTTTCGTGTACGTGATGCTCAACCGATTTTTCAGGATTAATAAGATTTCTAGGTCCTTTCCAAAAAGTAGAACACGTTGAATTCGGTGCAAATCCAATTATCTAGAACATTTGTAATTTAAAAAAAAAATACATGTATTGAAATAGCTTCATTTAAAATACAGTTATTATTACGTTTTTATTATTTTATTTTATAGTCAAGTGTATTACTATACGTAGAACACATATAGGCCAGCATTAGTTCCACTGCTCATAGGTTTACTATAAATAAAATGCCTATATATTCTCTGAACCATTGCATCATGTACCATGTGTACAACAGTCTCTATTTTAGTAAATGTCTTCAATGAAATCTATATGCTTCAAACATATGTATAATATACAGAAACAAGCCGTTAAGAGTCTAGACAATACAGCATTAAATATAATAATGCCTAAAATATAGAATATACCATAAGCACATTTAGCACAATTCAATGATCAAATAATATATATTTTGTTCAATTCAGATGATATTATATGTAAGATCTAAGATATTCTATCCAGCATTGATCTCTATGAGATAAAGTATGCACAGACTATATTCAAATCAGAGGGAAAGAGTTAACACTGAATCTTAAAATGTTCCTTCACTTCAAAGTCTGAAGACTTGAAGTCTTTGTCCTAATGCTGTTTTTCCCTTTCTTTTTCTAGAGGCAGTGCATGTCTGTTTCAGAGGGGTTTTTTGCAATCATATTCCCTGTTCTCACTCTTATCCCTGGAAACACACATGCGTTTTGCCAAATGAGCTGGGTGTTGCAATTGACCATGTGTCACTTCTTGTCTTACACTTAAAAAGTACTTAAAAACTGATGCTCTCTGGCGCCCACATTCGAAAATCCATCCATAATCCTGTTTAGAAAAAATAAATATATTATTCCCTCGACGCACTGGAGAAGAAAACAATTGTGTTCTTCATCTCCCTGTTTTGCGTTCCACCAACTGAAAGCATGGTTATGTTCGTATTCATTTCCGTTATCTCTTGAAGAATTGCCTGGAAATCAATGCAACTGGTGACCTCACAGTTGTACAATTTAAATTGTGTCCAAAATGTACTCACATCCAAAATGTAATCACAAATCCTCTTGCTGGTTGTACAAGAAAATAAACATGTTTTGTCAAGACATTATCTACGAAAAGTACCACAAAATGTAAAACCTTAAATGGATTTGTGGAAGATTATTGGAGACAAATACATCACATTTGTGCATATTCTGTATATTCTACGCGCGAGGCGGCAAAACGAAAACATGCCTGGTGTAAACGCACAAAGAGTAACTCACTTTCGGTTCTCTCGTTTCAGACGTAAACCTCATGAACGAGAGGGCGTGCCGAAACGGTTACCGCGGCGACGCCATGGCGGTGGAACTGCTGGACGCCCGTCTTGGGTGGTCCGCGAGCCCACCGGAGCTCTCCCCCCAGTACGAGCCGTCGGGAGCCATGCTGGAGGAGGAAGAGGAAGAGGCGGGACTCGAGCGGGAAGAGGAAGACCACATTCGCCACAGGAAGAGGAGCCTCACGTGCGCCTCTCCGTCGCCCCAGAGGAGCCCGTACGGAGACCTGGAGCCGGAGCCCCATTGGGAGCCTCTGTGCCTGCCCAACAGGCTCCATGGCACGCCCCCTAGGGTCCCGGAGGACCCGTGCGGGAGGAAGGGACACCGCGGCCCAGAGATGGGTGTGCCCATGGGCCGGGCGAGCTTCTTCCAGGCGGAGGAGGAAGAGGAAGAGGACGAAGAGGAGGAGGAGGTGATGAGGTTTAAGCAGCACCCCATGGAGGAGGAAGAGGCGATGAGGTTCAAGCGTCACCCCGCGGAGCAGGAGGAGGAAGAGGAGGACAGCGACGGAGAGCCGCCCGAGCTGGAGAGGCCTCCCAGGCTGGAGAGCTGGGCGCTGGGCCCCCAGGACCGAGGACCGGATCTGGGCCAGGGCAGGGTGAACCTGAGCCTGCTGGAGCACGCCATGGCCCTGCAGTCGGAGCAGAGGCACGCCCTGCACCACGCCTACAGAGAGATGGACCGGTTTCTCCTGGAGCAGATGACCAACGAGAGGAGGCACCACCGGATGATAGACATGGACATCAGACTCAACTACCATGGGGGAAAAGGTAGATGCAGTTATTTGTCTTAGGAGTATATAAGTAGCATTACTACACACATACTGTAGCTTATCGTGTAAATGTACCTAACTTGGACACCTTGAAGGGTTGTTAAGTGTTACGCTCACTGACAAGCCCTGTGGCATGTATTATTGTATACCTATTAGACGGCCCTGCTGGGATTTCTGAGATTGGGTGCTCGAAACCAGGAATAAAATAGAAGTACTCTACCACCGATAGGAGAGCGCGCGGGGGGGGGTCCTCTTTGTTCAGATATTTTGACAACGAGTGCGGTAATAATAAATGGACTAAAATAAAATAAAAATAACCACATTTTCCTGGCGGAATTGCTACAACTGAGTACATTGGATTGTGATAGGAATCAACTGGATATTTAACCATAACCATAAGTCTTAAATCCCCCTAAAGTACCACTCATGCTTTCCCCTCGGATTCTTCAAATAACTGCAGCTAAATGTGTAATCCGAGATGTAATCTTTCCACGGATGAGCATTAAGAAGTGGAGGCTCTGTGGTGAACTGCAGCCTTAACTAAAATGACAGATTAATAGATGCATTTTAGAAAGAAAAAAAAACAAAGTGTCTGGCTTTACATGATATTGCAATCTGCGTGGACTTACGGTCCAATATGTGACATAAAGACGGCGTCGTCGCTACAAGACGAGATCATTTAGCAATCCCAACTGTTTTCCCCTGACCTCCTCAAGCAGATGTCTTGTTCTTCTGATTGTGTTTTTTTGAAAGGTACCGCACTGTCAACGACACTGTATCCATTGTATGTTGTGTGTGTCGCTACAGATTCCCCGCGGACGGAAAAGAAGGATATAAAGTGCCCGACGCCAGGCTGTGACGGCACCGGTCATGTGACCGGCCTGTACCCCCACCACAGGAGCCTGTCGGGGTGCCCCCATAAAGTCCGGGTCCCCCCAGAGAGTGAGTTTACCCAGAATCTTCACGTGCAATTCATCTCGGAAAAATCTATATTTATTCATAAATAAACCGAATACGGCGTCGGTTGCAAATCGAATGTAATTATTCAAATCCTCATAGGACACGAGAAGAAAACAAACTGTATGGAAAGGGTTTTGCACAGACATGCGAAGTTCAATTCAATGATAGACTTTTTTTTTTTTATTTGTCGGAAAATTGAAAATGTTTTTTTTTTTCTCTCCTTACTTTATTTTCAAATTGGCGGTTTCTATGTGACTCCACAAACATTGGACATTAAACAGTAATGTTACAAAAGGAGCAGAAAAAGTAATTAAGTTTTTTCAACCGAAAAAAAAAAAGGAAAAGAAAAAGAAAAGCTTGTGCTCTTAAGAGTGAAGGCAGTATTTGCAAATCAAAGGGCCAGTTAACTCAGTATTGAGAAATAAACAGACAACTCCCTGGAACTAATTGGACAGTGTGCGCAGTAGAGCGAAGTTTCTAAAGGATACACAAGGAAGCGATTTAACAATACGGATGTTTTGAAGAACATAATCAGCTGTCTCATATATTCCTCTTTGCTGTAAGCTATTTACATTCCCAGGCCACCATGGCAGCACTTCCAACACAATAAGAAAACCTTTAAGCTTTTGTCTTCAATTCATCCTCCATCTGTTTTTTTCGTGTGTTTTTTTTTTTTTACCACTAAACTTTACCAGTTAAAAAAAATGTTCAGTACATGTGTATATGTATTTTGTTTTTTGTTAGTGCAGATTTGTGTTTTGTATTCATTTGTTAGGTTATTATCAGTAGCCGTACTTCTGTCAGAAATGAATCATGTCATAGATTTAACCGTTGTATTGCATGAAATGGTTATACACTTTAGTTTGGCTGTGCGGTTCCCCTCTTTTAGGATGCTCCCTGCTGTAGGATTTAAAGCTTGACATACAGATGTCAGATACAGCAAAACAACATTTGGCAACAGGGAGCGCCACTATAAAATCCCCCCATGGTGTACATCAGATATCTCAACCCATTGTGAAGGTTACATACAATACAGAACCAAAGCAGGTGGAGGATGGGGTGGTGGTGGGCGAAATCCAGCTCAGCGCTTAAGTTCGCAGAGAGTGTGTGTGTGTGTGTGTGAGATGGAAGGTCTTACGTTGACCGCCTATCGGTGTGCGTGCATTTTAGAGGCGTGACTAGACTGTATGTATGTTATATTTACTATCTTTTCTTCATCTTTTCTGTTGTAGTCCTGGCCATGCACGAGAACGTCCTCAAGTGCCCGACGCCTGGATGCACGGGAAGAGGTCATGTCAACAGTAACCGTAGCACCCACCGGAGGTACGTGCACGTGTACAGGCCATTAGTAGACCAGAGACTACCACACACACACACACACACACACACACACACACACAGTGCATAAACTGTTGTGGTGGCTAATAGGGATGGGCAATACATCAATATTATATATTGTAATACGAGACAATCTAAGATATTGTCTTAGATTTCAGATATCGTGATATCGTGATACGGCATGAGTCTTTTCCTGGTTTTAAAGGCTGCATTACAGTAAAGTGACCAAAACATTTTGAAAATACTTACTTTATTTGTAGGATTTAATTGACACAGGAGTATACACAAATAGGCTTTACCATGTGGTTATTTTATATGGACTTTATATTTATTGAATTACCAGAAAACATGCTCTATCGTGATATATATCGTTATCGAGATATTGAATATCCTACATCGGTATAGAAGTGGATAATCGGGATAATGTGTTTGATTTGTCTCTCTTTCCACCCCAGTCTCTCGGGCTGCCCCATAGCCGCTGCAGTAAAAGTCCCCAAGCCTCCGGAGGAGAGCCCGAAATCCCGGCCCGCGCCCGACCGCTCTCCCAGGTATCTTGAATGACCCCCAGACAGGAGGTGGGGACATCAGCCCAGGCCACATGTTTACACCAAATAGCATTTCGGCGAGCTCGCAGGACACCGGGTCGCACAAGGCTCGTCCTCTTAAGTTATAGTAAATGTGGGGAACAATAAAACGCTATTATTTTGAAGGAGGCTCTGAGCTATTTTCAATAACTGATCCCAACAGATGACATTCTATTTCAAGCATTCCAAGTAGGATTTTTGTGTGTGTGTGTGTGCGCATGTGTGTGTGTGTGTGTGTGTGTGTGCGTGCGTGTGTGTGTGTGTGTGTTTGCTTTACTGAGGCAATGCCTGTGGCCCCTGTGCGGCTCCTTTCTATTAGAGATGATAAAAGAAGAGAACTCTTTGTTCCCTGTGGATTCACCACAGGCAGGATGCCCACTCCTACTATATTAATTAGTCTGGCAACATGGCGCAGAGAGTACAACACACATCCACCCATCGCAGACCTAAGAGGCTAAAGACAGTGGCATCTGTGGATAATTAAAAAAGATCCCCTTTGATTTTATTTTTGATTACTTTCCCTCCATCCCATAATAACTCGTTGGAACCCGTGCGCGCGTGCACCTCATTTGACATCATTTAGTACTTGGACGACCAAACCCTCTTTTTTTTTTTTTTTCTTTGCCGTGATTTATTTTTCCTTTTCTGCTCTTGTTGTGTTTTTCGTCGCCGTGTCTCCCCCCCCCGTAGGCCGACGAATGTGATGAAGAGGTTCGACATGAACCAGTTGAACTACAGGCTGTCCCACCCGGCCCTGCAGAGCACGCTGGGCCGGGACGTGGACAAGTACAGCAAAATCCGCTTCGACCACGCCAGCTTCGACGCCCAGGTCTTCGGCAAAGCCGCCCTGATGGGCGGCGTTCAGCCGGAGCAGGAGGCCTCCTCGCACCTCCCCGACTGTGAGTCCAATGGCTTTAAATGATTTCAGTACGAAAGAGGACATGATGAATGATGCATTGAGAGGCTGGATGAAATGATGTCGTGGTCGACCTGTGTCATGGGAGTGACTGCACACACATGGCGAAGTCAAGTTGTGTCGCTTTACAAATACCAATGCATTGCACTGGAACACGGACAATACTGCTCTCAGTTTCTTAATGGTGATTGAATCAGTAATGATGATGCATTAGTTTAAAAAACTTAACAAGCTAATGAGATAATACGATCTTTAATAAGAATCTGTTATATTTTATTTTATTAGGTTTTGTTGTTGTTGTTGATTTCTCAATATCTTCTGTTATTATTGTTTCTATTTCCGTTATCAATTGCCAGGGTTTGAGGGTTTTTACATTGACACTAGAATTGTGTACTTATTTCCTACTTTCATCTACCTTTCAGCGCCTCAGCACTTCTCGGGCTTCCTGGGCTCCCCGGGGGCCCAACTGCCCGCCTCCGGCCCCCACAGCCCACCCACCCACTTCACTAACGGAGACAGCCTGCAGGCCGCGGCCGCCACCGCTGCCATCCTCAATCTCTCCACCCGCTACCGCAACAACATGGAGGCCGCCGCCGCGGCTGCCGGCCGGACCCGTGCCCCCTCCACCAAGGTGACGTCGCGTTACGTGTGTCTAGTCGGTGTCTCTCTAGTGGTAGAGCATGGCATGACGTTAACACTGCCGGGGTTAGGGGTCCGATTCTTCCCACTGGGGCCAACCCCATGCTAAGAATTTGAGCACTCACGATATTGTTAGCGACCACCAAATGGCAAATAGTCATGTTGAATTAGAGCACTTGGAAAGGTGTTCACTGTGGTCAGTTTGAAGGAAAAACATAGCTCACTCGGATTGGTGTATTAAAAAGGAGGAGAAGAAGGGCAAGAAGAAGGGGAATGAAAACATCAAAAGACCAGAATATGGCAAAGGGAGTTTTCCATTTCTCTGGCAGCAGAGAACCAAGGTGGCTTCCTCTTCCTCTTTAATGTACACAAAGGAAAATGTCATGTAATCACATCAAAAGCACAAAAAAAACACAAGCAGCCTTCCTACCCAACTACATTTAGCTTTCTATTTTTTTCAGTTTGTTTTTTCTTAGTTTTTTTCCAAGAAATGTTGTATTTTGTTTCAGCGCGTTCTGGCACAGACGCAAGTAGTCTTCTCCAAGGGCCTCTTGTGTTTTACAGATGGCGGGGGATATCTCGCTAAGTTATATGATCCAACACGGGTTGTGTGTGTCTAGTCGGCATAGTCTGAAAAAGCTTTTCAATGGATTAAACTAATCAGATAAATTATTGTGAATTCAACTCTCTGCTCCTTAATACATATTCATAATTCATACACACACACACACACATGCACACACACAAAAAAAAAAACCCACAAACCTAAAGTCTTTTTTTATCTCTGCTATTTTGAAATGTATGCTTTGGATTACAAATCACTAACTAAAACCCCGCTGTGCGGATATCTCGCATTATCTGCCACGTGCTATTGTCTTTAAACTTTGTATTTGCGCCCCGCCCCCCGCGGGCTGTGGGGGGTGGGGGGGGGG
>JAOPJH010000131.1:2247048-2259417 GCA_027122575.1 Merluccius polylepis | reverse complement strand
CGGGCGCCGCGGGCCCGCGGGGGGGGGGGGGGCGGGGGCGGGCCGGGGGGGTTGCTTCATTTGCTCAGTCTTCAAGAGAACAAAAAAAAGAAACCACGTTGGAAAAACTTAAAATCCTCTGACGGTTGTCACTATAAAAGAAGGGCGTGGAGTTGCAGTGGGGGAGGACAGTCAGTATTCATCCTGTTCTTGCTGATCGTCTGGTACCTCGTCATGGGCCTGCTGGTCTGCCTCCTCTCCCTCCCCCTCAGCCAGCTCCCCAGCTCCATCCTAAAAGACAAAATACATAGCTAAGGGTGTACTGAATGTAAAGAACATTAAACTACAATATTAAGAACAGCGTAATCTCTGGTGAAACATGGATTATTGGTTTTTCTGTCTGATTGAATCAGTTTCCAGTTGATCGTGTGTACAGCTGGTGGTATGGTGAGTGTCATCACTTGGCACAGTTGTTGCATGAATTGTGTTCAACAATGTTGAGTAGTTTGATGCTCAATAATGTTTGTTTTTTTCTAACAACAGAGTTATTTTCTAAAGAAGAACAGTGTTTGCTTGCCCGCTGTTGCACGTTTCCGGCAATTCCATTTTATATCCTGTAAATGTTACAAGACATGCTGTCTATTCGCTCCCATCACATTCGACGGCCCCAAAGCGGCCCCAAATCCCCTGAAGCATGTTCTCGTCAATACAAAAAGAAACAAAAATCAATTGGGCTGTTCCAGACTGACCTGTTCGTCTGCGGAGTAGAGGACCTCCATCAGCCGGTCCACAAACGGGCCGCTCTCCTCCCCTTGCTCCTGGCACAGCAGCTCCACCTCCCGCAGCTTGCTGAAGTAGAAGTCTCGCTCCTTCTCCACCCCTTCCAACGCCAGCTTTATTGTATTCATCTGCAAGAATTCACAATAATAATGAATGCAGTGCTCATAATCAACCGCACAGGCTTGGGCCACAGCTCGTCTATATTTTCTACTCAACTGTGATGTTGTCAGATCAATTAATCCGATTTTCGCGTGCCCCATGTTTACACCGCCGTGGATATTCAGTACTTTAACAACACAAGTACTCTATTGAATACAATCCCAGTGCAAAAAGACTTGGCCTCATTCAATTCCATTAGTCTATAATTAGGGGACCACTACAGGAAATGTATTGTTTGGGTTGTTTGCTCATTGATGGTTGGATTCATGTGCAAATCGTGCATTTACAAATCAATAACCCCACCGCTAATCACAAAGCATCACTTCTTCAAATCCCAGTAAAACACAAAAATCTATTAAAAATCTATTTTACTATTAAACAGCATTCCCTTCTGCAAAAACATTTTCTTTTAACATCCATGCATTCAGTATGTAGTAAGAGAAAATCCGCTTGGCTGCACAATTTTACAAATAGTACTACAAAAAGTCTTTATTTTTTGTTTTTTAATAACCACAGTAAATAACCTCTTAATAGAGGCTACACTATGGAAGACAGTTGAGCACCAATGTTACATGTTTGTGCTTTAATTGTGCTTATTTTTACATGATGTGGAAAACACAAAGAATGAGTCCTTCCTAGTAAATTGGAACAGGACCTTGATCTTGTTGATCTTCCCCTCACCTCCATAAGATATCATCCAAAACATGAATCCATGCATACAAACATGCTAAGACCACAAGGGAACCGTCAACATACCTGTTCATTAAGAAGTGTGACCTGTGCTTCCAGTTCTTTCTCTCCCTTGGCTGGAGTGGACGGTCCAGGGATCTTTTTGGCTGACGAGGGTCTAGATGACGGTGTTGTGGACTTAGGCGTGGTAGAAGTTACCCTGGAGGCTCCTGCAGGACACAACAGTAGTATATCAGTCAGTTTTGCGGCATAGTAGATTGATGCCATGGTTATTTATAGCCGACCCTTATGAGGGACATGCTATAGAATGCAGCAGTTAACAAGTCTGGAGACAGAAATGAGACATATACTCCCAAGACTGGTCGAACCAACCCAAACGTCAAGTTACCAATGCATTGCGTTTAGAAATAAATACATGATAAAAATATAGTTTCAGCCAAAGGTGTTGAAGTTTAAAACAAGAAGTTCCACATTAACACTGTGGCCATACCAGAAATCATTGTTTGCTAAGTGTAACCCAATGAAAGCTTATGTAGCTAGCTTGGATTAACCCATTAGTTTACAACTAGTCTGGCTTACTGGATGTAGGTTGTTGGTATAAGCCCGCCCAAGCCTGGCATTGGGTGACTGAAATAGTCGCCCAATGGCGGGCTCTGGGCGGGCTTATACCTTATACTCCTCCACCTTCGGCCATTTGCGTGTTATCAATTTCAATGTCCCCATTGCTACGTGAAACAACAACAACAACAACAACCTCCGAGCTAGCACCCTGCAAGCTGAATAAGTTTTGACAAAGATTGCCAGGGCTCGCCTCCTCACGTGCAAATGTCCCACCAAAACAACCAAAACAAGTCCGTCCCCCCCCCCCCCACGACACTATTTTGCAAGGGCACCGTTGCTGCATCCTGGGCATAACGCCGCCCAAGACGATTGTGATTGGTTAAAGAAATACAAATAAGACGGAGGGTTTTTTTCCCCCTACACCAGAATGATAGTGAGTTCAGCCAGACCAGTGTGGAGAAAGGTCTTCTATGCAAGACTAGTTTACAATTATTAAAAACAAAAATAAATCATTCAATGAACTGTCTGCTCTTTCAGAGGGCAATGCACAACACAGGCAAGAAAGAAAACTGGCAGGTCAAACATCAAGTTGAATTAACTTTACAATGAAAATGAAATCCACTGATGGAGATGGCAATCCGCATTGGAACAGTTGAATTTGGTGCAAAAGTGTAACAAATCAGTCAGTTAACTTATAAGTATGCTGATGTGACTATGGCCTAAGAAGATATCAACTAGAAGAAGTATCTCGATTGAATGTATAATTAGGGCTGGGTATTGCTACTGATTTCCCAGATAAATTCTATTCTGATTCACCTATATAGGGATATTTCAGTTTCAGTTCACAATACCAATTTTGCTGGGGCATGAAAAACTAATGCTGTAAATTGTGCAAGGAACCCTCTAACCTGGTGCATTATTACAAATATTAATGTTTACATTAAGAATTGACCTCAAAGCAGTTACATTGTACTTTTTATTTAACAATACTCACTACAGAAGTCAACACAATATAGTGCAAGTTGTGCAACTCTACAGTGTGTACATGTGTGATAAGGCATTAAAAGATCAATCTCTGGATTTTATTAATCGATATCGGATCATTCAAATGAAGATCGATTTGAATCGGAAAATCCACTTTTTTATATAATCATATAATTAAAGTATGTCGAATTACTACCATGTAATTGGACATATCTACCATGTAGGTTCATTGTGTCAACCGAAGCAACTTAGTTACAATGGTGTATAACATGTACAACCTTGACAGCTATGTCAAGGTTAGTGCCATTTCTTCCTTATCAGGCTATGCAAACCCATTAAGACCAACGCCTTTGGTCTTCCAGGTGATTGTGCTTACCTGCTGTGGGGGAGCTAGCTGCGTGGAGGGATTTCTTCGGCAGGTTGAAGATCTGCTCTCCAGGGTCAGGTGGTGGGATGGCATCCTGACCCTGTCTGGCCTGAACTGGATCATATTCTTTACCATCGTAGTTTGCATCGAAGAACTTCTTGAACCACTGGATGAAGTCAAGATTGTCTTGAAACCTGCCTTTGACCAGCTTCTCTACAGGAATAATCTGAGTGGAAGGTAAAACACAGAGGATCAAAGATGAGGAACACAGCAAGAGCAATTGCAAATACATAAATGCATTAATAGAATAACCTATGCAGCCCTGAGTACCAATTAGGATATTAGGATTCTCTCAAGACTCACCTTGTCCACATTCACCCTTTTAAATGATGCCTGCAACACTTTCCAATTGTGGATGTACTCATGCTCCAGTTTAGCTTGGAACTTGACCTTCTTAAGACTGATGCAGCCAGGAAAAAGCAAATCCATGAACTGGCAATAGGCTGCTCCTAGATAGGGAATCAACGCATAATCAGTCAAAACCAAATAGAAGGAATACAGGGAATTAACTGCACCCATAGCTTAGTATATTAATCTAGATTATCTAGATTATTAACACTCTCCAACAGCATGAACGATCATGCTGTTGGAGAGTGTTAATAATCTAGATAATATTATAGCATACTCCTTTAGTTTATACAAAACTATAATAACAATATTATATATTTTTTATAAACTAAAGGCGTATGCTATAACAACACTACACAACAGTTGCACGTTGCATATGCATTTGCAAAGTGAAGCCAATAGACATATGCCTCAGTAATGTCCTCTTAAAAGCCTGCAGGAATTGACATACTTTAAGAGAGTGTGAGCCGGCCCAGGAGTCAGGAGTGATTGTGATTAGATTACTTGGACCCAGCAGGAGGACATGCCCGATTGCAAGCTTTATTTATAGACGCCTCCCAGTCTCCGCCAAGAATAGGTGAGTGCGTTGCCCAGATTGATTTAACTTTATCACTGGGTCAAGCAAAGGCAGGTACTTGTAAAGTAGCTAGTAATTAGCGATCTTTACATGTCTGTTACCAGTCCACAGCTTGTTGAAAGCAGTTGGCATGCAACCAGAGAAAGACACACACACACACACACACACACACACTATCCCACCAGTTAAATTTGATCTTACCTGAAGACAGCTGCTCAACTTTCGTGTAATTTAGGCTGAGAATATCATTAACCCAGGCAGTGATGTCATGCCTGCTCATAGTCTCCTGGGTTATTGAGGTAGAGTATACGTTGACCGCCATCCCCCAACTGCAAAAAAAAAAGAATGCATTATTTAAAAAATAATAATAAGGCAATACCTTTCTTAGCACACCAAGCAAACAACGCAAACAATGAACCCCAAGTTCCACGTTACAGACGTGGTTTGCCTGAAATTCATGGGTTTTTGAACAAAAGGGCAGGCCCTTGTAATACATGGGCTTAGGAAGGGGGTTAGGAATTGGGATATTGATTTTGTCTCAAGTCACGCATGGACCAAGAAAGACCACACATTCAACCACCACTCATTCTGGTTTGTGTCAGAGAGCAAGTAAGTCCAACTTCTGTACCAAATCCTTATAATGCATTCCAAAAAAAATAATTACACACATTTAGCCAAGTCAACTGTTCAGCATTTGCTAACCTTTGCTTTAATTAATGCATTGCTCCTTGATCGTAAGCACAGATATAAAACACAGGATCCCCACTCACAGTGCAGTGCACCAACGTGCATTCTTCCGCATTTCAACCTCCCCCCCAAAAAAACAGACCGTTTCCCCGCCACACTGGATGGGTGTACAAATGGGCTAGTTAGTTATGGATCCAAAACGCAATGAAATAAAATGTATGAAGTATGTGGTCATTGCTTTTTATTTCTTGTTCCCTCGTACCAAGTCAACCAAAAGCAGCCATACCTAAGACGACCCCCCCCCTCCATCCTCTAAATGACAGGCCGGCTAGGAAGCACAGCGGGCCAGCCGTTCCCATGTCAACAAGGCGGATGCACGGCTAGCTAGGGTACCGTTAGCCTAAAAAGGCGACATACATAAAAGGTGGAGACGTATGTATGTATTGTATGTTTGTATGTCTGTATGTAGCCACCACCACCGACCAACACCGTCCGTACTCCGGGGTTGCGTGTATATACGTTACACACCGTGTGTGTGTGTGTGTGTGTGTGGCGGCGGCGGCTACCAAGGACGCCCCCGCGACGGGGACCTGCTCTAGCGGGCCGGTTGGTGATGGTGATGTGATGCTGAAATAATGTGGGCTTGGAAAATACAACCAATATTACTACGACGACGACGACGGTGGGGCTTTAAGTGATTTTACACCATAGCTGACAGGACTGGATGTAACGTTAGTAATAACGCAGAGGTGGAGGGGGGGGGGGGGGGTGTGGTGGCGCACACGCACAACAGGCCAACGACGAGAAGCGATAACTGCAACAGCAAAAAAAATTAAAAAAACAACAAATGAAACTGCAGCTTTTTTTGGTTTGTTTTTTATAGCAATCCCCATTTGCAGGCTTGCAGCCTTTATTATTAGGAGACCGCATCAGACTGCGGGCATTACACCGATTTACCTGTAGGCGCGCTCTCCTCGCACTGTATTTTTTCTGTAGGGAATGATGTTGGATCCGTTGTCCGGGACGATGTCGTTGTTGTTCTCTCCATTGGGGGAAAGTGCTTGGGTGGGACCAGGCATCGGGTCTCTACGGTGTTGAACAGATAGCCTGTTCCCCGTTTGGCGAAAAGGACGACGGAAATCCCAAGGAAAGTGCCGCACCTCGGGCTGGCTCACTGTCTCTCTCTCTGCTTATTCTTCACAAATCTCTTCTGCCTGGTGACGTCGCTGCGCCCTGCCCACGTGACCGCGAGGGGTGGCCGGTTCTTTTTTATAGTGGGGATGATTTCGCCCAAATTTGAAAAAAAAACCCAGGAAATAATACATGATGTGTGATCGTCTTATATATGGGTATAAGATCGCCACCGAATCAGGACAGCACATTTAACACGTTTAACGTTTTTGCGATGCAAATTAGCGGGACCGTCGGTGCTTAAATCAAATGCTCCTGCTGTGGTGATGATGAAAGGGGAAATGCAGCCCATCATTTTTTTTTCTGTTTCTAACAAAGAATGAGTATCAATGGATTTGTACTGCAATTTGCATACCGTGGATGTATGCTAGACAGTAGGCAGGTGATCCTTGGTTGACAAAACTAGTTTTTTAAATAAATAATAATTAATAATATAATAATAAATAATAATTAGGTACTATTGCAAATGAGCCATATATTCTCCTGACCAAACCCTTCAGGGTTGTAATTCCAGTTGAACCTGTGCACATTTTTCTTTTTAATGTTATTTGCTTTTGAGAAGGTCAGATAGCAGACTTGTTTAGGCAGTATGCCTGGTGAGTGCACATAGTACACAGTAATTACATGCTATGGGGATCATAAAATGTACTAAATGTTAAAAGCTACGATGCACATAACACAATGACAGCCATATCAACACAAACCTACACTGATTACTATCTACTAATGCAATCGCTTTCATATTCCACCAGTATATAGGCTACATAAATCTCTCAAGATTGACACCAACAAGTAGTGACACAGTGCATAGCTAATATGGTGCAGACTGTGCACTTTACCCCTAGATCATGTCAAAGGATCAGTAGAAACAGATAAACCCTTGTTATGCACACGTCTGCACACTTAGTGCATCCTTGGGCCATACACCATGGGGCACAGACAACTGCAATGTAAAGCACTGACATCCCATAAACGACATAGAGGCCACGACATGGTCTCCAGGGGAATTGTTTTACAAACCAGTATTTTTTGTTGTTGTTGTTGGATGAATCCGTTGGTAACACTATTTACTATAAATACAGGGTTAGGGTAAGGGTGGGTTAGGGTTAGGGTGTGTCGTTCTGTGTCATGTGTCGAAACAATGGCTAAAAACATACTATAAAAAACAAACAAACCAAAAAAAACAAGTTGTTCAGCAGTTATGCAAATGTTGCAGACACTCGTGCCAGAGGTGGGTAGTGCAGCAGCAGTAGTAGTACCACGTTTATAACGTTACACACACACACACATCGTAAAATATCGCGAGAACTGCACGCAACCACCCGCCGTCCACGACTTAAAGAGGAAGTCATCTGTCACTGGACCCATGGTGGTACAGCCAGACACGGGAGACATTGTGGTTGTCCATAACAACGCGTTTGGGTCGGTTTACTTGAACTACTTGTTGAACTAAATGTAAGCTAGTTTTGCGCCTGCACTTTGGACAGAAACCAGCCGACACACACACACACACACATACACACACACACACACAGCACACCAGACCAGACTCTACAACCGCACAAACTAAAGCGCGGGTGAAACGCGTTACCCATCGCTTCGCCTCTACATCCCACCTCTGGAAGACCCTTCATTTATTTCGGTTCAGGACCAAAAAAAAGCGTAATAGTTTAATTTGACTCACCAGTGAACTCGTATCCTATCCCCAGGTTACACGGTGTTAAAAAAATCGGCTCTTTTTTCCTGAGTCACCCCACCCTCAGCCGTGCATTTAGCAGCGATTCGTGCGAGCCGGTGACGCAAAAAACGCACCCGCGTCTGATTGGCTTAACGCGCCACCGCGGAGGCGCCCCATTGGTCGCTTTTTGACATCTGTTCTGAGCGCGACCAATCACGTCGCGATGCGTTGCTCGTTGAATGCGGTTGACAGTTTCCTCCACATCCACACATATGTCACTTTCCCTTTGACTGGGCCCAGCTTGGCCTTATCGTTGCTCAGATGAATGGTTTTGTTCGTGTTATATATCTATCTACATCTCTACATAATAATAATAATAATAATAAATTTTATTTGTAAAGCACTTTTCATAAAGTTATCTCAAAGTGCTACAGAAACCAAAAAACAAAATAAACAAAAGACTAAGAGAAAAATCAGACACGATTAAAATCAGACACGATTAAAATCAGCAGAAGAAAGAATAGCTGAAGGAGGAGAAGAAAGTGCAGAAAGAGAATAAAAACATCTAGGAACGACCTAGGAAAGCCTGTTCGAATAGAAACGTTTTAAGCCCTTTTTTAAAGGCATCGACAGACTGGGGTTGTCGTAGGTGTTCGGGGAGGGAGTTCCAGATGTGGGGGGCAGTGGAGCAGAAGGCTCGGTCTCCCATGGTGCGGAGTCGTGTGCGGGGCTGATGGAGGAGGTTGGTACTTTGGGACCGGAGGTTACGGGTGGATGAGTGAGGGGTAAGGAGGTCTTTGAGGTATTGTGGGGCGTTGCTGTAGATGCAAAGGTGGGTGATGAGGGCGATTTTGTATTGGATTCTTGAGGTTATGGGAAGCCAGTGTAGGTTCTGAAGAATGGGGGTGATGTGGTCGTATTTGCGGGTTTTCATCAGAGTTCGGGCAGCACAGTTCTGAATAAATTGAAGTTTCTGAAGGTGTTTGTTGGGTATACCGATGAGCAGGCTGTTACAGTAATCAAGCCTGGAGGAGATCAGGGCGTGGACGAGTTTTTCAGCATCAGAGAAGGTGAGGAATGGGCGGAGTTTAGAAATGTTCTTGATATGGAAAAAGCAGGTTTTGTACAGATGTTTGATGTGGTTTACAAAGGTAAGTTGTGGGTCCAGCTTCACACCGAGGTTGGTAACTGAGGTAGAGAGGGGGATGTCTTGACCAGAGAAGGAGATGGTGGTTATGGGTGATGACTGGACCTGATGAGGGGTACCAATTTGTATGGCTTCGGTTTTGGAACTGTTCAGCTGGAGGAAGTTGTGACTCATCCACGCCCTGATCTCCTCCAGGCAGTTGGAGAGGGCTAGAGTAGGTGATGATGAGTGGACCGGGGTTGAACGTAGGTTGGGGTCAGTTCGGAGGTACAACTGAGTGTCATCGGCGTAGCAGTGAAAAGAGATGCCGTGCCGGCTGATGACACGACCCAGTGGCAGCATGTACAGGATAAAGAGGAGGGGTCCTAGGACAGATCCTTGGGGGACACCGCATGTAACAGGGGCTGTTTGGGACCTGGCAGAGCCCAGGCTGATGTACTCTGTCCTGTCGGCGAGGTATGAGGTGAACCAGTCCAGTGTGGAATGATGGAGACCAATGTCGGTGTGGAGGCGGCTTAGGAGGATATGGTGGTCGACAGTGTCAAAAGCCGCTGAAAGGTCGAGAAGGATGAGCAGGGAGGGGGATCCAGAATCGGCAGAGATGAGAAGGTCATTGGTGACTCTCAACAATGCTGTCTCTGTACTATGGGCAGTGCGGAAACCAGATTGGAATATTTCAAACAGTGAGTGAAGTTGTAGATGTTCCTGTAGCTGTGCGGCAACAGCTTTTTCAAGCACTTTAGACAGGAATGGAAGATGGGAAATGGGCCGGTAGTTTGAGAAACATTCTGGGTCGAGGTTGGGTTTCTTCAGGAGAGGCTTGATAACGGCAGTCTTGAGTGAGGGCGGGACATGGCCGGAGTTTAACGAGTGGTTTATTATTTGTGTGATAAGAGGGCTTATGACAGACAGGTTAGATTTGATGAGTGTTGTAGGGATGGGGTCCAGGGGGGAGGTGGAAGGCTTCATCTTTTTGATGAAACCCTCAACTTCGGTCTGTGTGACTGTAGCAAAGGTGCTGAAAAGTGCAGGTTGAGGGCAGGCAGATGGCAGAAATGGAGCTGGGGAGCCTGAGAGCTGGGACCGGATGGAATTTATCTTGTCTTTGAAAAATGCAAGAAACCTGTTGCAGTGTTCTACTGTGGGTTCTGTATGGGTTTGGTTTTTGGGATTAAGGAGATAGTTTATGGTGGAAAACAGCTGTTTTGAATTTCCTGGACTGTTATTGATGATGTTGGAGTAATAGATGGACCGGGCTTCTTTAAGGGCTGCTGCATAGGCCTTCTGGTGATTTTTGTAGGCCAGCTTGTGTACCACCAGGCCAGATGATTTGACACGCCTCTCAATGGCACGGCCAGCAGCCTTCATCTTGCGCAGTTCTTTCGTGAACCAGGGGGCAGTGCGGGAGAAAGACACAGTTCTTGTTTTGAGAGGGGCATGTATATCCAGGAGGCAGCGAAGAGAATGGTTGTAGTGTTCAACCGATTATAAATCTATCTATATATCTACCTGTCTATCTGTCTGTCTGTCTATCTAGCTGTGGAGCTATTTATCAATCTAGTTGAGTTTAGTGGAAACTATTTATAGTGGAATAGTGGTAATCCAAACATACCCCTCTTCCAGGCTGCTAAGTGAGGAGTGCTCATCTATACGGCTTGTCATGCTTATCTCAGACAATACCGCACAGTCCCATCACATAGCACAGCAACACAATTTCCATTCTCTTACTTCCTATTAACTGTATACACCAGTTAACAGTACCCGGAGCAAGATGATTGAGAATGTCTACAAAGACAAGGAGAATAAATATGGAGGGTTTTTTTTACAAAATGGATATCCCTCTATGGAAAGTCCCTCCCTCTCTCTTGCCGCTAAACCCATGTAACACAAATGGATATCGCTAAAAAGTCATCCCCTTTTTTTAATACTATTCATGAGGTTTTGTTGATGCCTGGTTTTGTTGCTTACATGCTGCTGTTGCCCAAACTTTTGCTAATGTTTCCCATGTTCAGTAATGTCAAAAAAAGGTTTGATCTGATCTGTGGTGCCACATTATTCCACAGAGGATATTTTCACATGCAGGTAAAATAAAAGTTCAATCAGGAAGACCACATTCCCCTTCTATTTCGCATCATTCCATGTTTTGGTTTTAAATTCCCACGTCATTGCAGGCCCCTCCTCTTCATCTCTCCACCATTTGGGACCCTCCATGCATTAAACAGGTGTACAATTGCACGCCGACCCGCAGTCAGACACGCAGCTTGTGAACAGGCAAGCCAGGCAACTGCTTGGGGCCCCAGGCCATTAGGCGGCTGACAAACTTTACTCCACAGCAATGTCTCAAAATGTGGCAACTGCGCAGTGACTGTAACCCACACGTAATAACTGAATGCTGTTATTTAGTCAAACCTTAACTAATGGGGGAGACACTTGAATAACTTCAGCTAGCTTTAGACTAATGTTTATTATTTCACATTTTGTGTTAGTTAACCTAGCTAGCGGAGCTGGACCCGGCCGCGTGCGGCCAGGCAGCTCTGCTGGCCGTGACCGAGTCGTGTATCTTGCGAGCTAGCAGGCTGAAAGAAAGCGAATATTAAGCTGTACAGTATTGAAACTTCATAACCATTCAACGTGGCCTTGGGCAATGTTACAGAAATTAAAGTTGTCTCTGTCATTCCGAGAACTAGAACTGCCACAAGGTAAAATTTACCCGCAGCTGTTCAAATGTATGTAATGTTCACATAGGTTTGCCAACTTCCTGAAATTGAAATAATTAACAAGGAGGGGGGGGGGACCTTAGACTGAGTCATAATGCAAATTTTTGTCAAAATGACGGGTCTTACACCTGCATGACCCTTCATTGGTAGGCTTATCTAAAGATATAACATAAAAATACCCACATACTTGGTTGTGAGAAGTTCTATTCATACCATATAATCACATTTACCAGACATGTATCTATAGGCCCATGTATTAAGACTAGGGATGAGAATCGTTAAGATTTTAACGATTTCGGTTCCATTTCGATTATTGCTTAACGATTCGATTCTTGACCGGTTCTCTTATCGATTATTAAAAAAAAAAAAGACCCGTAATTATGACCTACGTGACGTCACGCATAGTATGCACGCGCACAGTTGTTTAATGCCATGTCCCGCTGA
>JAOPJH010000131.1:2132417-2143420 GCA_027122575.1 Merluccius polylepis | reverse complement strand
ACTCCCCCTCTCTCTCTCTCTCTCTCTCTCTCCCTCTCTCTGCTACCTTCTTGCCCATGACACATTGCATCCTTTTCTTTTACACCTCGGGCATAGATTAAACAACACTCGCTTGCACGTCACCTACCCCACCCCATCCGCTACCCCCTCTTCTCCCTCCATCATCCCACACATCCACACACACACACACACACACACACACACAGACGCGCATGCTTATCAAAAATGGGCGAAACATGAATCAATCCAAGGCCCTTGAAATCTGCAAGAAGAAACATCAGACTAAACCTGCTGCAATAAACAAGTTTCTGAAATATAATTTTTGATATGGGTTTGTTGATTTGTTTTAATTTTTTTATTATTATTTTTTTAAATGTACGTAAAAAGTCAGTTTGAATGTTTGAATATTTTGGGGGGTTTGTCTATTTTTCCATTTCTTTGCATTGTTTTCTTTTCAAAAAGTGTGAAATACAAATTGTTATCATCATTTGAAGTAAGAGTGTGGTTTCTTGTGGATTGGTTGCAGATCCTGACCGGCGAGGACTGGAATGAGGTGATGTACGACGGGATTCGCTCCCAGGGTGGCGTGCAGTACGGGATGTGGTCCTCCATCTACTTCATAGTGCTGACTCTGTTTGGAAACTGTATCCTTTCCACACCCCATGCTATCTACTGTTGAAACTACGATAGCCCCCATTACATTTCAGTTCAATTGCACAACTGCAACTGGCACAAATAATCATCCCAATGGGGGCCTGGTCAGGTTGCTGTTACACACTTAAGGTAAAAATGTGCTTCCAGTAAACACAACCCTGCTCTAGGATTTCTCAACTGTTGAAAACAGACACATTGCTCAACGTGTTCTTGGCCATCGCTGTGGACAATCTGGCTAATGCACAGGAGCTAACAAAGGTACCTGCTGTGTTTAAACCTCCATTTTATATCACCATGATTTAGGAGATCATTGCATACCTACTGAAACCTGTTGAACATTTGTGTATTCCTACTGTCTTTGTCAGGACGAAGAGGAGGAAGAGGCGTTCTTCAACAGAAGATATGCCAGAAGCGGGGAGGGCTTGTTGTCTGAGTAAGTTGTCTACGAGCATCTTGAGACAGCAACTGACACCGTTTTCAGGCCGTTCCCACGTGACTAACACCTTTCGGAGTATTGGCAAATTAAAATCATGACCGACAAATTATTTGAATGGCGAATATACGCTGCAGGATTGACAAACAAATGATTAGATTTCTCTCTGTCTGTGTGGGATGATACTACTGGAAAAAAAAACTTTGAGAGAACAGGTTTTCAAGATATCAGCTTTAGACGTAATGATAGAGCTCATTCTACAGAGGTGCGTGTGTGTGTGTGTGTGTGTGTGTGTGTGTGTGAGTAAGGGTATGTGGGTCGATGGTTGTTGTATTTAATGCAACATCTGGAAGTGTTCCACAGAATCTATAGTAGCATGGCTAATAACCGATACAAGGGAAGATGTAATACGAATACTAAAAGACTAATGGAAGCAAATCCTCGACACGTGGTCCTGTGCACGTTGCTTCAACGATATTAGGACAACTCCTGATCTAATTGTGGAAGCCAATTATTTAGGGATAGCAAAATTGGGTCGGCATCTTTTGATGAGATTTGCCATGAGCGAAATAGGTGACTTCACTGTTCCATAAATGATCCTGAGAGCAACTGTCTCCTTATCGGTGACCAGTGGAAATAAACACTTCTTAATGTTTCCCAGTTGGTAAATGTGACGAATCGGTTCACTCTCTCAGGACTGGACACATTTTATTGACTGTCAGGTTTTGGCGTCGGTGGAGTTCTACGTGTCTTAGAGCGTTATAAAGTCCTTGAAAAAGATTGCCTTTCAGCCAGGCACTGAACCATTATATTAGCAGTTCTGCACTTTCTAAAGTTCATCTAGAAATATACAAACAAAACATACTGTTTTACTGTGTCGTGTACGATTTATAATGGGGGGCATTAGCTTGAATTGTTACCTTGACTCTGTAGCTTTGACACTAACTGTATCATTTGTTTGTTACATATTTAAATGTCTTGTTTGTGCCACAGCTATCACATAGCCTATTTTGACACTTTTCTGTAGTGTATTTCTGCTTCCATCATCTTGTCTTGTTATTCTATGCCTGTTTATGTGACACTGACCAAAAGGTTTATATTTTTAAAATAGTGTTGTTTTAACAATTTTAATGGTGGAGATCTTATTTTCCAATATGCTATGTAAATGCATACACTGAGGTGCTGAAACTGTTCTAATAGTTGTAATGAGCTACCTTTTACTAACTAGATAAAACATGCTGTCTCTGGCGATTTTTCCAACCAAAGAAGTCAAACCCTAATCTTACCTTCAGTAGAAAACTTGTAGAAAACTTTATTTACAGTTGAGTATACTCACACATACCGTATTTTGGACAGTGTCACAACAAGTGTTATGTGTATGTTGGAAAACACTAATGTCTTGTTTTCAAACGATCATTCATTGATTACATGGACAACAAAAGAGTCTGAATACCAGTAAGTAACGCTGACTGCCTCTCCCTCACAGAATTCCTCTCTTGAGTTTTCCTGATGGATTAAAAAATAATCCTTTTCTAGATTTTATCTAATTTATTCCTGCACTTTCCCCTTTTGTGCTTGTGGTTTTGGTTTTTCATGCCCTACTGGTTTTTTTTTATGTTTGGGAATGAACATTTTAATGTATATTTTAGCACAAATTATTTTTAATATTTGCATTTTTCTCATTTGTTAAATTATTGTATATTTTATTATACTTATTATGCCTTTGATTAATTGATTGAAAATGTATCTTTCTGGAAACGTTGATTTTGATTTTTTTTTGTGTTTGTTTGTTTTTTGAATTAGTGGTATGCCATTATGACAAGAGTTTGCGTGTCATTAATACTTTAACGCTACAAAACATTGGGCACATCACTTCCCCCTAGTGACGCCAGCTATGATGTGCCTCTCAGGGGGAGAAGACGACCCTACCTGTACAGGAAGAGGGCCATTCACAGAGGCCGGCCCAACTTCCCTGAGGAGCAGGAAGCTCCAGCAGGGGCCGAAGAAGAGCAGCCCCTCAGCGGCTCTGGTGCCTTCTCCAACCGCCGCGAGAGGAGGAGGAAGGTCAACATGTCCGTGTGGGAGCAGAGAGCCAACCAGCTACGCAAGCGGCGCCAAATCGCCAGCCGCGAGGAGCTGTTTGGGAATCCCACCGAAGACGCCACCGAGACCCCCACCAGCGGCCACCACGTCCAAGCGCTGTCCCCAGAGGTCAGCCCGGCGCACCTGCCCGAGTCGCCCATGTCTGTGGGCATGCCCTTGCCCGAGCCCCCCATGTCCGTGGCCATCCCCATCCCTGAGCCCCCGGAGGTGGAGCCAGTCCAGGGCGAGGACAGAGCAGCCGGGGCTAACCACCGGCCCACTGGCGGGGGCCGGCACCGCGTGGCTCGCAAGTTCAGGGCTGGGCCGGGGCCGGAAGAAGGAGCCCGGCATAGGCGCCACCGCCACCGCGAGGCCCGGCCCGAGGCCAAGAGCCTGGATTGCAGCCAGGCAGCACAGGAAGTCGGCAGGGCCCGGCGCTCGGTCAGCCACGAGAGGAAGATCCTGGATGAGCGGGAGGAGAAGGAGGAGAAGGAGGACAGGGAGGAGCGAGGAGAGAGTGCCGGGGCTGAGGGGGGAGCAGCGATGGACGATGGGGGTGGAACCTGCATGGACAACCCCTACGCTCAGGTCAACAATGATCACATGAGGTACAAGATGTCCAACTGTAACGATAATGCGATAAGTGCGATAATACACTAATATTATATTACAGCTTCCGAGTTTCACAATGTTTCCCACCGGTTTGGTTTCTAGCGTCAGTTTGCCCGGTGCAGACTTTCCCGAGCCTCCCCAGTGTGAGCAGGCCTCCGAGCCTCCGGCCTCTATTGCCCTGATGGATTGCAGCTGGCCCGAGGAGGGGGCAGCCAGCCAAAGCCCTCCAGTGGAGGAGGCTAGGGAGGCCGCAGAGTTCTTTGACGGCGCCGCAACGGACCGCAAGAGCCACCGAGCCTCTCTGAAAGTCGACATGTCCAATGCAGAGGGGGGCGTGGTCATCGAAATGTCCGCACAGCCACTACTGGAATGCAACCCTGTAACGGGTAGGGGCTCCCTCCCACTTTTAGCAGCCTCCCTCCACCATGTTCAGCAGGCCATTGTTTGGGTTCAGTTTGAATGTTGCTAAGTGCCGACTTACCCTAATATCTAACAGTGGGTGACATGCTGGTAGTCGTGTTGTTGGTGGTAGTCGTGTTGTTGAACAAACAAACATGCAGATGAGTCATGTGGTATGCTAGCCTAGTAAGCACGTTGTCATCAGTGTGAAATTCAGAACCTTGTTCTTTTTGTCATGTAACGTTTTAGTGAAGAGCAAAGAGATTGACCGTCTCCCGTCCGACACGGACAGAGAGGAGGAGACGGAAGAGGAGGAGACGGCGCCTGTGCCTCCGAAGGCCGTGGCTCCAGACAGCATGTTCCTCTTCAAGGCCACCAACCCGTAAGACCAAAGCACAGACTAGACTATTTTCCCTTTCCACAACACCAGATACTCTGGATTACCATTGTGTTGTCTTGATTGACAGATTGATTGCACCTTTACAGCCTTTGAAATAGAGCTTGTAGTCGCATCGCAATGACCACCGCCGTTTTGAAAGAATAGGAGCGTTGGACTGTTATTCTGTTTGGTTGTCATGGTTTTTTGGTCATTGTTTAGTAATTCATTGTGAAATGGTTTGTCATTATGGGGAGACATTGTTGACATTGAAACATGCCACAGCGTTTCTTATGCGAGACTTGACAAAACAGAGTTGTCATTAGCCCAGGTTACGGTATATTTACGTTGATTAAGGATTTTACAGTACTACAACTCTCTTGAGTCCTCTCAATATATTGTAAATTATCGTCAACAAAAAACCCCATGATGCATCTGATGTACATGCCCTGTATGTACATCATACAACAATCTTGACAAACGTCATACTGTGCTCCCAGTATCAGAAGGATCTGCCACTATGTGGTGACCCTGCGCTACTTTGAGATGACCATCCTCCTGGTCATAGTGGCTAGCAGCATTGCCCTGGCGGCCGAGGACCCTGTGTGCACCAACTCAGACAGAAACAAGGTGAGAGCAGTGGAAACCTACCGTACTGAGCCATTTGGTACAGCGCATCCAAAAGGCAAACTAGGGATATGGTTGCTAGACGACCAACATTTTGGAGTGTCAAATGCAGATATAAATAGCTTTTGTTCTACAAACTCTTATTTTAACCACAACGTGACACAGGGATTGTCATCGTCCTTTCATTGGATCAAATGTGGCTCACATTTTACCGAGTTAAACTTTTACCAAGCTATAGACGCACTTTTGCCAACCTTAGAATAAATGGGGGTCAGAGCATAGCAACACACTGGGGACACTTGTGGATGTTTCGCATGCACATTTATGGATAATCTGCACAGGTAACATGTGTACTTCTACTGTCTCTAGTGATTATTTTTGCCAATTATAGACTTTAAAGACATTATATAGCCTGCATTCCTTGGATAAATACTATAATAAATAATAAAAACTGTTTCAATGAAAAATGTATCTTGTGAATTTCTCCCCTGCAGGTCCTCCGCTACTTCGACTATGTCTTCACTGGTGTGTTCACCTTTGAGATGATCATCAAGGTAGGCTGGTCATTTCACCGTCTTTACATTCACAGCCACTGCAAACAAGCCATTCCTAATATCCCTGAGAGTTTGGCGTTCGCCCATTCAGTGTCGTGTCTCTGCCCACTTGTGTGTCCTTCAGATGATAGACCAGGGTCTCATCCTCCATGATGGCTCCTACTTCCGAGATCTGTGGAACATCCTTGACTTCATCGTGGTGGTGGGGGCACTGATCGCCTTCGCTCTGACGTGAGTCACATCAATGCTCTGATCGCAACCCCCTCGCATTTCCGATGACTAACGTCCGAGCCCACTGACTCACCCGCTGCGTATGCAGCATACAGTTAAGAGTTGGACGCCGACAACGTCATTTGGCGGAAGTCTAAATGATGTGGCCTCATGCCGAGACGCATTCATTTACATTCATTACGTTTATGCTCATTGAGGAAGGTCTCATCTCAAATACCCCGCACAGCCCCCCCCCTACTCATTACACCAACAATGCCCAGTATGAGGAATGCATTGTTCACGACACGCACGCAAGCGGAAAACCATTCACTGTTAGTTTAGTTAGCTTGACCTTGCATTAGGAATAGCGGTGTACAAAGCACAATCCGAGGGTTACAGCTAACATAGGGTGACCAGACGTCGTCCCCCTGTTTTCCCCAGCTCGAGTTGTCCCTGGGAAGTTTCCCCGCTTAAAAAAAAATAGGATTTAAAAAATATGTGAATAGATTTTGAAATGGCAAGGGTACAAGCTTGCTCTTGAATATTCATTTCTAGACAGTTGGTAATTAGTCTAGTCTCTGATAGGCCATCGGTACGCGGGGGTCTATCTATCGAATTTATCATAAACAATAGGCTATTAATATAATGTAGAACAATTCCCTATTCCCAATTCCCTATTCGATTAGCCTACTATTTTTGGCTGGTTTACCGATGCTTAATGTCCCTGTTTTACATTTCAGAAATCTGGTCACCTTAAGCTAACGTGGAAATTGCAGTTACAATGCATGTATGCTTCTCGCTCTGCATGGAGCTATAGCCGTTTGGCCTACAACCCATTGAGCCTTGTTGTGTCATTTCCTATTCTCGTAGGATACTGTGTGTTTTTATCTCTGTTGTGATGATAGTTGTGGACCTCTCTGAGTGTGTCTCTCTCTTTATGCCTCAATGTCTCTGTTGTTCCCGTGGATATTTTCACTGTTGGGCCCTCCAGGAATGTGATGGGGTAAAGCAGACATTTGACACACCTCTCTCTTGTAAACCTCTCATTTTATTTCTTAACATTCATACTGTCTTGTTTCTCACTTTCCTTTTGTCTTGGTCGGTGTGTTTTTGTGATTATTGGTCTCTCTTTATCTTTAAGCAATCAATCCTTTGTTTAATTTGTTCAGAACATCTTGAGGACTAGTTTTCCGTTCAGTCTAAAAAATATGCATTTTCGTGTGTCTACATTTTGTTTACGTCAGTTGTAAATGCAACAATTGATGTATTCTCCTGAAGTAGAGGATCTTCCTAATTATGAAACGTTGTGCGTGGCCGACGTCAACAGGAACAACAAGGGACGCGACATCAAGACCATCAAGTCCCTCAGAGTGCTAAGGGTCCTGAGGCCCCTCAAAACCATAAAGAGGCTCCCTAAACTCAAGGTACCATCTTACACATATCCATACCACCTATATGCTTTCTCATTTACAATACCATGAGTGCATACACTTTTATAGACTTATCAAACGACAGGCGCGTCGTTGGTCCCAGTGGGAATCCAACTCAGCTATACTATAACCTGCTTGTAACTAGGGCTGAGCACGTCATCAAGATATTCTTGAGATCCCAATATGGCCAAGTGCAATATCCAAATCGCAGGAGCTGCAATTTTTTGATAAGGGTAAAATGTGTAAATGTCAATATAAATGTATAACACCATTATAAATGAAGTACTGTAGTGCAGAAATGCCCTGGCCTACACACGTTTTTCTTTTGTTTGGTACAGACCCCAACAAATGTCACGATTTTAATAGTTTTTTAAGTGTACATGAAAGTTATGATGCAAAAATGATCATTCCCCCTAATAGGGAATCAGATCGCAATCTCAATATCTGTACAAAATAATCGCAATATGATTTTCTTTTACCAAATCATTCAGCCCTGCTTGTAGCTTAAATCTTGGAACTTATGACGTCGTCACAATTGTCCTTTCTGATATTCGACCGACTCGAATGTTGTCCGTGCCGTGATCCCCTTACCCCCCCCCCCCCATGCCAGGCTGTGTTCGACTGCGTGGTCACGTCCCTGAAGAACGTGCTCAACATCCTCATCGTGTACCAGCTCTTCATGTTCATCTTTGCCGTCATCGCCGTGCAGCTCTTCAAGGGAAAGTTCTTCTACTGCACCGACAGCTCCATGAACACGGAGAAGGAATGCCAGTAAGTGTTGCCGACCCCCTGCCCACCCACCGGTCCACCCACCCACTCACTCGCCCACCTCCAGATCTCATATGCGGTATGTTTGTCAGTGTAGCACAACACCCCAAAAAATTATATGAATGCGGTGGTGTGATGATTCGGCCAAACCGCAGTATGTTTTCATCGAAATGTGGGTTAAAGGTTGGGTGGGTTAAAGGTTTTCTGGCGCTGAAAGTGATGCTGAAGTCATAGTCGCGCCGTGTTTTATGTTGGCTTGCAATGCACAATGTGTATGGGCCGTGCCACTGTGTTCAGAAAGAGCTGGATTGGAAAGTGATCATTCAGTAGATACCTTGGGTATATTATGCTCCAACAAAAAGCTTGCCTGATTTCCACTTTTGACGTACGTGAAAAAAACATCATCCACCATCCGTCAGCAAACCTTCCCACATCGACTCTCAAATCCCTTTAGCTTGAAGCTTCATTGGAACTGCTGCTGGGTTTTTTTCCTTTTTTTATGTAAGCTGTGAATGAACACAGAAACAATTAGCCCATGGTGGCGCGGCTGTGTTCCCTACAGAGGCTACTACATTGACTACAGCAGAGACAAGAAGGAGGTCAAGAGGAGGGAGTGGAAGAGACACGAGTTCCACTACGACAATGTGTGCTGGGCGCTCCTCACGCTGTTCACCGTCTCCACCGGCGAGGGCTGGCCTCAGTGAGTCCTTCCTTCCTTCCTTCCCTCAGAGGGTCTGGACAGGACGTAGACGTAGATTACATCTAGGATTCGTGCTTAAAGCTTGGAAGAACCCTTTGGGTTTACTTTGAGACAAGGTGTGTGATGTAAGTAAAGGTAAGCATAAGCATTTCCACTCTAAAAAAGACAAGCTGTTCAGTTGTTGTACTAATGACAACCTAAATTCCATAATATAGTATTAAAAATATTATGATATTATATATTATAATATAATACATTATATTGTATTATTCTATTGAAATGTATTATATTTTATATAAATATTAATTCTACCATTCTAATTAACCAAATTATTTAGTTTATCCGAAATTTGATTCGACTGTTGCTATTCGATGATCAACCATATTTTTTATAATGTCATGTTTTTAAACATCATATGACTTTGTAATGTTTTTAAACATCATATGACTCATTCATACAGTCTTATGTGAAGTGAACTCACCGCCAAATGCCCAGTTCAAATACATGCGTGCGTTGGCTGGCACACATGGCTGTCTCTGCTCTATCCCTCCAGAGTCCTCCAGCACTCCACCGATGTCACCGAGGAGAACATGGGCCCCAGCAGGGGGAACCGCATGGAGATGTCCGTCTTCTACGTGGTCTACTTCGTGGTCTTCCCCTTCTTCTTTGTCAACATCTTCGTGGCACTCATCATCATCACCTTCCAGGAACAGGGGGACAAGATGATCCAGGAGTGCAGTCTGGAGAAGAACGAGGTACCGCTGTAAAAAAAATAAAAAAAATAATACATTTTATTTGTATCGCACTTTTTCGAGACACTCAAAGACACTTTTACAACAGGACCAAATACAGGAATAAAAGTTTGCATTAAAACATTTAAAAGCATTACAAATTAAGGGGCAGAAAGCAGGACAGAGGTGAGGACAGTTTGAAATTTAAAAATATATTTTGAGAGACGGGAGACATCACTCAAAACACACCATTCGTTTTGCTCCACTATATATATTTTAACATGAGCATCCTACTGACAACACTTTGTAGAGCACTTATTAAAGCCAATAGTATTATTTAATTTATGTGTGTACTTTAAACATTACTAAATGTCCTTACAATGCCTTGCCTGTTATAATCTTACATTAAATTGTGGTATATTTAATTTCATTTTTCATTTTTCATTTGTAGACCAGCGAATCAAGTTACATTGTTGAATCAATTAGATGATTCAATTGGGCTATATTGAAACATTATAACTATGTTATTGTTCAATGATGAAAGCAGTCCGGTAGGTAAAGGTTCATGTCCAGAACAAAAGAAAATGCAAAAAGCTGTTGCGTCAATTACAGATTTGGTGCGTTTTTTTTTACCCAATCAAAACCACAAGTAGATGCTGTTCACATCATTCTCAATCAACAAATCAATATATTTCTTGTTCCTCAGCGGGCTTGCATCGATTTCGCCATGAGTGCCAAGCCAATGACGCGCTACATGCCCCAGAACAGGCAGACCGTCCAGTACAGGCTCTGGCACTTTGTGGCCTCGCCCTCCTTCGAGTACACCGTGCTGGTCATGATCGCCCTCAACACTGTGGTGCTCATGATGAAGGTACTGTATTGGCTCGCAGACATATATATATTACATATATGTATTATATATTACACACTACGATGTAGTATGTGTGTTGGTAACTGGTTGGATAGTGTATATATTTAAGAACAAGACAGGCCGTTGTATATGGTTATTATATCACAGCTAAGGGGCATTGTTCGGCCGGTCACCAAGTATTGCAATATGAAAGTAATAGACACTCCAATTTAAATCATCATAAATCATAAATATTAATGTTAAAAATGAAAAAGGCCCTCCTGGCTGTCTGCACATAGTGCAAGGCGGTTGCTATGTAGCGTACACACTAGCATTTTTTCATCTATCAAAGTTTGTTAGGCTAAACAAAACCACACTAAATTGTGCGAAGGAATTAGACATCATAGCCGTGGCACATGGTTAATAATATACCACGGCTATGAACTAATCAGATTGCTGGATTTGAGCTACCCGTTTCATAAATATGGCTACACACCACAAAAATGTGTGTGTGTGTGTGTGTGTGTGTGTGTGTGTGTGTGTGTGTGTGTGTGTGTGTGTGTGTGTGTGTGTGTGT
>JAOPJH010000131.1:2106371-2119929 GCA_027122575.1 Merluccius polylepis | reverse complement strand
TGTGTGTGTGTGTGTGTGTGTGTGTGTGTGTGTGTGTGTGTGTGTGTGTGTGTGTGTGTGTGTGTGTGTGTGTTGCGTAGCTAAGGGGGAGGGGTGTGTCCGCATTTCCACTTGAGCTGGTCTCGGTGGTGTCTCATCCCAAATGGCATTTTGTTTAACTTGGTTAGAGTCCATTCAATTAGATGTTTCTGCTACTGACTTCACTGACCAAATTCCCGTCAGCCAGAATTTCCTTGGTTCAGTTTGTGCGGTCTCGACTGGAAACATCATCACATTGGTTATGTCCGCTACACTTGCTCTCGCTGTAAAAAAAACAAACAAAAAAAATACTAGAGCAACAAAAAAAAGCTTTGCACTTTGTTGAGGTGGGTGTAAAATACAAAATTGTACACTGGTAGTGTTGAGTGATAAAACACCGTTATATTTCCCATAAAAACCGCCATTCAGCAACCATTTAATGCAGATTTAGGCTACATGACTTGGGCTACTGAACTCGATGACCTCTTTGAGATTCATTGAGGCGTTGGGTTTCCATTTTCCTCCATATAGTGGCCGCGCTGCCGCTCTGTTGAAGTGTGACTCGAAAGTTGTGTCAAAAACGACTTTTTGATTTGAAGGATAACACATTCAGCGTTTGAATTGTGAAAGGTAATCCATATTACCCAAAGAGTTGGAGAAAAAAAAGAAGCTTGTTCACCAATGCAAAAGGGCTCAAACGCATGAGCCGGTGGATCAGCTTAAACTGAATAATGCTTGCACAAATACTCATCTGATCCAGAGATTTGCACTTTACTTACAGGACTATAATGGAATTCATAGATTAATATATACTTTTAATATCTTGCACTATCCATTGCGGTGTTTCCCCTCCGATTCGTTTTTCCAGCAGCAGTGATGTTGCTGAGGTGTGTGTGTGCGGTGCTCTTTGTTGAAGTGTGCGTGCACGGTGCTCCTGTGTGCGGCCGCAGAGAGGTTTTAGTGTCCACGGATTCCGGTAGGGCTCTGGTACATTAAATAAAACAAACATGGCTAATTGCAGTGCTGGATACATGTAGGGGAAACACTGCATTGTATTGCTTTCCATTTTACTCTTTTTCGTTGCAGAAAAGTTAAGTTGAAAACCATCAATGCTGTCGGTGGACAGTCATCCCGATGACCTATTTCATGAATTGTGTGATTCTGTAGTGTGGGCCTCTGGTGTGTTCTGCTTGTGTGACCCCTTGTTGTGTTTTTCGTGTCCGTATAGAGGGACAGAGGTTCGCTCCACTGTGACAGAAAGTAGGCTAGATTATGTGACCAAGTCATGCCATGTTCCTGTCAAGGTCAAATTGTTTGATTGTCAATAGGCTACATTTTTGGTTAATTTTTGGTTTTGTTGCAGTTCCTGTTGCTGTTCACCGGGATTAAGCTGCAGTGTGTGGTTTCATTTCATGAATGATACTGTGTTTAGAGTTTTTAGTTGCTATCCTTTTATTTTTCTTTCCACCTTGTGTCTTGATCAATAGTTGTAGTTTTATAGACTCCATTGTGTATTTAGGAGACTAACCACCCTAACTATTAAGCTATACGCTACGTATAGTTTTAGCATGACTATGCAAACCTCTGTCCCGATTGAATTTCCAAGAAAGAGAGTTGAGATTACACATTTCAGTCAGGCTTTTCTATTTCAGCATTTCTTTTTTTTGACTTGGTTTAAACTCTCTGAAAATGTCCATGTAATCTTGTTTTTGTCTAACATGCCCTTATGTAAACAAAAATAAATCTGAAAGCACACGTTTGGTCTCGCTAAATTGTAGACACGTTGTTATTCAAAGACATGTGACAAATAATTGCTTTCTATTAGCTTAAAGGGTTAATTCGGAGAGAAGGATTGTAGAGTGCTATTGTTGCTCAACTACAAATACCCCTGGTCAAAATCTCCACCAATGCAGCGCTTATTCAATCAGTGTGTGACCTGCTAACGATCTCACACTGACCAATGCAATCACGGTGGTCACACACTGTGACCATTTCGCAGTGAAAATGAGGGTCTGCTCGTCTTGAACAAATGCCTTTTATTTCTATAGGCCACGTTTTGTTATTAGCTTGTGAGAACGGATTTGCAGCGTAGGTCAGTTCTTAACATTTCATGATCTTTCACAATCACCAAGACACACATCTGCATGTTATTATCAGTAATTAGTTACGCTATGCCCATTAGTTCTTATGATTAACCAGTGACGCAGTAAATCAGCTTTGTGCTTCTGTAACCAGGTGATTTGAGCATGCTTGTGCAGAGATTACTGTTGGGGGTTTTAGGGCAACAAAAGCTTTTGAAGAAAGATTATTTTGTTGGAATTGCAAACACTATGGAATGTTCAGCGTATTACTGTTGTAATACACATATGTGATGTACTGTTGAAGGTACAATATTTCAATAGCCGTTTAATAAAATAATGGCTTTATATTTGTTAATATACTCAAGGTTTAGTAACTGCAGAATACAGTAGTACAATGCATTAATGTGGGTTTCCACTCATAAAACACAACCTTGTATATGATATTCTTGAAGGGGAACCTACTCTGGCTTTCATAGGAAGCTCAGAGCAAAACAGTCAGCTACACAACAAGGACACTTTGACACTATGTTTTGCTGTATTGTATTAACTTGTTTGGATGATTATAGCTTACATAGATTATACATTGATGTGATCCAAAAATAGTGTGTGACACAGCTTGCAAACAAACAACAAATATCAATTTATTTCCATCACAAACATGACATTGTACAATGTACTGTAGTGTGTTCTCAACAAACCAGTACTGCTTTGTGAAGTTTTGTCCTAAAGACATTAATCATTAAATAATTAGAATTTATGTGACTCCAGTCCACAACCAACCAACCTCAACCAAGACCACATAAAAAGGGGTATACAATTTATTTTTTAATTTAATTGTGTTCTCTCCTCAAAACGATGATACAAGTAATTTAGTTATTCCCCATTCATGTTCCAAAAGAAGGGGGCAGATGGAGGCACATGTAGTTTTTACTTCCGTTTTTCCAGCGGGGTTAAGGTTTGTACATCCCATGGAAGGTGACGGGCATGGTGCACTCAACCTCGGCCCTGGCGATCTCTGACAGGTCCTTGGCGTTCAAAATGAGCAGGTAACCCGGCCTCTGGGAGCCGGGGGCCACCACGATGGTAAGAAGCACACCTGTAAACGACGACAAGCGGGTTCTTATTTTATCATGAGTTTTTATCATGAACTTGCAAATGTTGTGTGTTATCCGTTGACCTACCATCATCCTCATCTATGCCATCAGGAGTCTGGACAAACAGGGGCTCGGAGGGGTAGGCGTCCGGCTCCTGCCACACCCATGTCTCTTTGGTCCTCACGTTGAGCTTGCAGATCTGCAAAAAACAACAGCAAACAGCAGCAGTGACTAACGCGGTCGCGTTGTACACCGTAGTTTACTGGATGCATGTTTCGTTTCAAAGTATAGTTCAAAGTCCATCTTGACATACCCTGTCTGGGATGAAGTGGTTAAGACCCAGGCCATAGGCGTAGGTGTAGTTCTTCCCGGCGCACCTCTCGTAGTTGATCTGGGGGAACTCAAAGGCTGGGAACAGAGGGAAAAATAGCACAAGGAATAAATATACTGCTCATGAGCAACAATACATATTCAAAGCAAAGGTTTATGAACAGGGTTTCAGTGGGTCCCCAGTTTGTGTCTGTGTGTGTGTGTGTGGGTACCTTGGCGGGGCCCCGAGAACAGCACCTCGGGCTCCAACCAGATGGTCCCGTCGGAGTGCATCACCGCTGTGGCCGTGGTGTAGGGTAGGCTGACTAGGTTCTTCCCCTGCTCCTCCTGACACGGTTTTGAGAACAGCATGAGGAGAAAACCGTTAGTGTATTGGTTCCCGGACATGGACGACGTTGTGGCCCTTCTTCCCGTCAATGAATAGCTTTGAGTGACCGACCTTGTGAATGTCTAAGGGGATGACGTATCTGCGCACTTCCGGCTGTGGGGCCATCATGGCCGCCTTCTTCACCTCGTCCCAGTTGGCGCGCAGATTGGCCAGCCAGAGGTAGTTGTACACAAACTCAAAACTGCAGCACACGGATACAAAAAGCCAAAAAATTGAATGAAGATTTAAAAAAAAAAACGATCCATGTACAATATGTTTGTTTTCAGAAGAGAAACCTTAGGTCGTTTAGGGTTTTTACCCATCGAAAAGATCATCTAGGTATTCCATTGATTACCCTTTCCATGCACACACGTCCACCACGACGAAGCCCTGGTCTTCGTAAGTGTTGATGTGGTGGAAAAGGCCTATGGCTGCTGCCCTGAACTTGTGGTCGATGTACTCTCCGGGCTCCTTTTTGGCGATGTGGAACCATGTCTGTGAACCCAAAGCATACCATCTAGGATGAAGACATATTGGCCCTCTCTACACAGGACAACCCAAAACATGAACGACCGGTGGAGAATGGATTTTTGTTGGTTCTTACCCCAAGGGTTTCGTTGGACTCGAAGCAGTCCATGTAGTTGGAGCCTCGGATGCTCCAGGCGCTGAGGAACTTCAGCAGGTTGATCTTCACCGGCGTCTCCACAAAGACAAAGTAGTTCTCAGACATGCCGAAGCTGGGATTAAAAAAAAGATCAAATGTAAGAAATTGACCTTGAGACACGACGTCCTGTGAACTGTGTGTGTGTGTAATGCAGGTATTACACACCTGTGCACGTAGGAAGGCTTGAATCTCTCAGCGCTGGGGAATTGAACCACCACCTTGGACTTCTCAACGCAATCAGATTTATCTAAGAGGCAGAGGAAGCAGAGTTTTGATTCATGTAAGCAATGATTGTTGGTAACTTTGTTTAATGTCTGTTGAAGTATTCAAAGACTGCAATACATAACAGAAAACGTTCTTAAAAAAACCCATTTATGGCTTAAACGAATGAATACAGCAACAAGATCAACCTTTCTGTGTTGGGGGCATCTTGACAATGTTGTAGGCCAGTGTTGCCCCTTTCCCCATGCAGTTTCCAATGTTGTACACCGTTCCATCGCTCTCAATGTGGGGGTGGGCGGTCACTCCATTGACGTTGACAAAGTTGCACAAATCAACCTTTCATGGAAATAAAAATACTTTTAGTATAATTTCCATTTGTGAAAATGGCTTCATGTTATTCTGGCAACAGATAAGGTATCGCAAGTAACACATAATCCTTAATCCTTAATCCCAGTGTAGACTATAAAGAGCAGCTGTGTTTAAAGGACAATGGAACGCCTTCATGGTGTTTCACCTTTTTCATTGTCTCCAAAGTATCTGTGTTGACCTTAGTGATGTAGTTGGTTTCTGTCACCGCATAAAAGTCCTCACCGATTGGGTAAACATTCACCAGGCAATTATCTGTCACCTCGACACCCTTGAAGTAAGAAAAAAACCTGCAAAACAAAGTATTCATAACAGTAAGATATAGAAGTGAATTACGGGGACAAAGATGCAAGATTCTTGGTTTTAATGATAATTATTCTCTTCTGTACTTGGAATAATGACCACTTCCTTTTTGGCAATTATGAAAATAATTTGAGTCTATAGGAAAAGGCACCTGGAGAAGATGTTTTTACAGGGATCGGGATAAGCAAAGGTGCCAAACTCGGTGATGACCACGCGCTTCTCTGTAATGGCTCGTACATAAGCGTCTGTTTTGATAAACCTAGATGTAGATGTAGAGATCAGAAGGAATAAGAGCGCATTAGTATTCATTGGTTTTAATCACCAGCATCCAGTGCGTAACTATAAAAGTCACTATAGTCTTACTTTCTGAAGTAGGTGACCTGTCCATTCTTGAAGTCAAATTTGTGCATGAGTGCCTGGCCATCAAACAGGTGATAGAAAGGCTCATCTCCAACCTCAAAAAGACCAGGTCCTAAGCGCAGAAGACTCCCTCTCAGGAAGGGAGGAATTCTACCTGTAATATGCCAACGTCAACATCATTCACAAGTTGTGGGGAACAGCAACAGAAATTTCAGACATTTCATTGAATACATTTGAACATTTCACGCAGTATTTTGGATACAGCTATGTATCCAAAATAGGGCTCTTTTATGGTTTGTCTAAAAATGTTTATCACACACACAAGGTTTGAAAAGAAATGGCAGCTAGAAGATGCCTACACACCTATGACTGTTGCTGGAAGAGGCTCAGACAACTCTTCACAAGTCTCGAAAATCTTTTTGTAGCTTCCCGCTGGATGTTCAAATCTAAAATGTCAAGAGGACACAAGCATTCAAGCATGAGAAGAAGTCCATCCTGGTTGAATGTATTTCTCTGTGACTGAAAGGTTGTGTTTTTAACAGGTCACCCAGTTCATTTTTTTCTCAACATGGCTATAAGGTCGAAGTGACCAATATGACCTTTAAATATCCCAAGAGTATTAGCTATTCAGCTGCAAATGCACCGAGCCTTCAAGTCCCCAGGGGGAAAAAAAGGATGAATTAAAACCATCTACAAAGATCAAATCAAGTTTCCAGCTAATAAAACCAAAGTCACAGCTCAATAAAGTGGGTTGCATTTTAATAGAGAACCTTATGATGACACTATGCAAGCAATGCAATGTTCAAAACTATCCATTATTGTCAATTATATGTATTACAAATTTAGGAAGAGGAATCTCACCTGCTAACCATGGCTTCGTCCTGTGTAATCACACGACCAAAATGAAATGTCTGGTCACTTCTGAAATGGAAGTCTCTGATTTTCCATCCGATTTAAGTATAACGGCCTGTATATATATACATATATACTTTGAAAGCCCGGTATTAGGGACTGCCCATTGTGCTGTAACCCATCCCGCCAGCCAATCACACTGCACGGTGAACACAAATTCCTTTGTGCCAATATCCTTTTCTAGCTGACTCATTGGCCGACTGGAATTATAAAACATTTCACGTCAAGTTAGAACTCAATCTGGCAAATGTGTGGCAATAACACGCGTGATGTTATGAGTTATGCAGATGGGTAGCCAGTATAATAGTAATATTTTAGCTTACAAAAAACGTGAAAATTAAAAAAATATGAATTAAAAAAATAAATATTAAAAACATGAATTTTATACAACTGGTTTAAAAGTGTAATCATTTCAAAATGGAATCAGTATAACATTATGGAGCTTCCTTTTAAGCATAGCAATAAGAATGAGTGTTTAGGAAAGCATGCTGTACTTTGAAAATCAAACACTAATAACTATAGGACCAAAATAAACATGTATTGGATTTAGTTTGAGATTGGCATTATAAATAGTCGTTGGATTTAATTTGTTCTTCGTTGCGAAACACAGGGAGCTCACAGTTGCTCGTCTCATTACAACCATAATCCAGGTATGAGGATTATGTCAACATAAAGAGAGGACAAGAGCTACATTGTTGGAAATAATAACACTATTAGCAATAAAGGGCACCGTGTCTGACCCGAACAAAGTTGTGAATGGACCCCTAAAGCACAGGTTTTGAGCTCTAAACCTGTGACTAATCATGTACAAGGTTAGCTGTGGTTAAAGGGTTTTGATTGTTATTGTTATTTTGGATGTAACCAAACCAAACCAAATGAAACCATCGACTGACAATGTGATAGATGTGATAGGCCTACTTTTGTGTATGTGAGACCTTCTAAAAATAGCACACAAGCTTACACTTATTGATCTTTAGATTTATTTCAGTGATTATATTATACTTCCTTAATATTGCCATTCAATACAGTTTTGCCCACACTGTTACCTAAAATCAAAGTAAAGAATGTCCTTAGATGTAATCCCCAAATCTGTGACCCTAATCTGGCCAATGCTGTTGTACTTAAATTGTGACGAAATATTAGCAATGCATAGAAAGGATAAATCCATATACCCACCACGAGCCACTCAAAGTTGCGAAAACAATTTTAATATATGATTTTAGCACTATAAGGCAGTCATGTATGCTCATCCCTCTCTGTTGTTATGTCAGTCCTATAAGACAGAATGACATAACTATTAGTCTTTAGTATCATGATAGCCAACATCTTAGATTTGCCCGTGAAAAAAAACATCAACACAATAGAAATAGGCCTACTGTATTTATAAAGGCAATAATCTACAATTTCAGATGAATATCAAGTTATCTATATATACATAGGCCTATTTTTTTCAATCAATACGCTATAGGCCTACATCTAATCATCATCATTTCATTCATGTATTTACTTTTGCCTGGTTTTTGGGAGACAATAATTTCACATTCCACAAGGGGACTTTCTGTATTGCATATGATGTTTAACATGTACTACTATAGTATACACTACATATTAACTATTCTTGACGTGTACTATTGTTCGTTAATTTTTAAAAAAAAAACGTCATTTTGTGGGAATGCTTGGGCGACCTCTGCTGGTTATTGCTTTAATTAAAGGATGGCACATGACTTCAACAACTACTTCATGTATAAATCACAACTGCTGGCTAGGGACTAAGAAATGTCATGTGATACGGATAGACATCTTTGTAATGTCCATATTGTAATTCCAAAAACAATTGTATTGCAATGGTAAAGAACAACGACATTATGAGCTGAATCTCAATTGTGATGACAAAAATGCAGATGCAGAAAGACAATTGTTTTTGTTTATTTGCAATAGATGCCTATAAGGACACAAATGGAGGTGATGAAGAGGGACGGCTCAAGGTCTGGGGAAAAACCGTTCAGTCAAAGGTCGAATTGCTGTTCAGTCAGAGTCGCTGTCAGACCATCTCTGCCTCTTTGGGGCGATGTGCTCACTGTCACTGTTGTCTTCCCAGTTCCTCTTTCTGGAGGAGCTACATCCAGATGTGGAGGAGTCCCCATAATAGTCACTAGACTCTGAGCGACGCCTCTTATTCAGTGGGACCCCGTCACTGGATTCCCCTGCCTCACCGAAGGCCTCGTCTGGGCCCCGACCGCAACGTGCAAGGAGGTGTGAAGCGAAGGATGGTGCACCACCACCACCACCACTCATCATCATGCACCAGGAGTTCAGCTGTTCCTGGAAAGCAAGAGGGTCCGTGTGGGGCACGTTGCTGCATGCAGGGAGGAAGCGGGGATTCCTCGCCCAGGTGTGGAGGGCCCATGGGACTACCTGAGGAGAGGAGGACCTGGAGCTCCCTGGGGTTTCCTCGGAGGAAAAATCGCTACTGTACCCAGAGTCCTCGCTCTCAAAGTCATCCTCCGAGTCCTCGGTGAACTCGCTGTCATCCGTGTCGCGCGAGGCCCCTTCATCATACTCATCGTCGCTGTTGCTGAAAAAAACATAGCTGCGTTCATCTTCGTCCTCCTCATCGTCGGTGTCATAGTCATCCTCCCCCACAGAGGGTATGTAGCCAAAGGGAGGGATGACAGGATGGCCCTCATTCTCCTCATCGTCACCACTGTTCAGGAACCAGATGGCCCCAAACTCGTTGACGTTGAAATGGAAATCTTCATTGAAATCAATGAAGTAATCCGGGTGGTGAGGAGTTGGAGGTGGGCGACCTGAGATTAGGAGTAAACCAAAACAGCCATCTCTACCGTTGTTTGTTGTATTGCAATGGGGAGTACTATTACAACATATATTTCATAGTTATAGGCCAGAAAAATGTTGCTCGTACTTTAATGAGATCAATATAAAACTGCATTCCAAGGCTAATTGTACTTTATATTCATGTAAAGAAGAACATTCATATTACCTGCTCCGGGGGCCGTATTACGTGACAGTGACATTTCAGTCATACAAAAAAACCACAGGTAAAATAATAATAAAAAAGCAATGATAAGCAACTCTCTTCTCAGCAAGTGTTGGGTGATAATGTTTGTGATGTTTGTGATAATGTCAGCGGTAATGTGTGTGGTATGTGCGGTCATGTTTCTCTGACTGAGTCCATAGCAAGGAATTAGAATGTTTTCAAATTTCAAATATATGCTTGATGACATCACGCAAATACAAAAGGCTTATATGGTCCCAAAATGTGTACAAAGAAAACATCAATGAGCAATATATACACATATATTATATAATTAATATTAATAAGAATATTATTATAAATAATATTTTTTTAACTGTATTTATAGATATATTTTGTACTATATTGATATCAATGTTTTCATATTTGGTTGATGTGTGACTCAACAACAATATTAGTAAAAACAGTGGTTTTGCACCTTCCAGTCCTTCATGTTTGGGAATAAACTCATTAGTAGGCATAGGCAATGCACGTAGGCCTCCATACCCCCCCCCTGTCCTGAAGTACACTAACTTTACAGAGTTAGTTAGTTTAAGGCTAGTCAACGGTGCAACTGTGGTCTGACGTGGTAGCAATTCAACCAGAGTATCCAGAAGGAGGCACACTGACAAGGCCACCTTATTATACTTACAGAGCATACAATAATAAAGTAGCCATTAATGATGATGACCACCACACCGCACTGTGCATCTCAAGCAATGACCCATATCCACATTCGGATGGTCACTGTTTGTTATGGTCTTTTATGGTCATTTATCTGCGTGGGAGTAGTGTATGTGAAGCATCCCCATCCTCAACAAAATACTACACGAAGGGCTTTGCAAGCACAGACCTAAAGTATAATATCATTTACAGCCCTACCTAAACGACGTGGTCACCATCCATCCAGCGACCCCCGTCACTGCAGCTGCACGGCGCATGCGCAGTAGCCACCGGGGTTATCAATATGGTGGCGGACTCTTTGTAGCTGGTTTCCCACCCACCACCACCACCACAATACAACCCCCTCCATAGTCTGCAGCTATGTTGATCTGACCTTTCTCGGCTGTCATTTTTCTGGGTGGTGTTTGTTTTTTAATAGAGAGAAAGAAAACAAAAAAATGAATTACTCCACGAAGGTTGTCCAGGTGACGAATGTGTCGCCGAGCACAACGTCCGAGCAAATGCGAATGCTGTTCGGCTTTCTGGGAATCGTCGAAGAGCTGAAGTTGTTTCCACCGGAGTAAGTTTAACGTGTTAAAATGTTTTAATATGCTTAGTTTGTGTGTGTCTGTCTGTCTTGTATTGTCTTGTCTTTCGCGTTCAAACGCTCTGGCGTCAACGTTTCGTCGTCGTTGAAACGGGTGAACCTAAGCTGTGCTAGCGTGTTGTCGTTGTTGTTGATTGCGTAACTCTTACCCGAAAACTGGTTCTCGGCGTTTTAGGTGATGATGGGTTCGTGAAATGTGGCTTATTTTTTTTCTTTCTTTTTCTTTATTTCTATTTAAAAACATTAATTTTTTTAATTGAATGCATATTTGGCCCTTTTTATTGACCCTATCGTGTGCATTGAGAGATGGCGTTATCTGTTGCTTTTCTTCTCCAATCTCCTCCTCACGTCCAGCCGAGAACCTGGACCTCAACGTGTGCCATGGCCATCTCTCTAACCTAACTCAATGCACTGATTTCTACCCTTTTCTTTCCTCCTTAATCCAAACGTCAAATTTAACCATTAAATCACCCCCAAGCTACCAGAGGTAATTCATGGTGTAATTGCTATGGTAAATAATGTATAGGGCTGATCGATGATGCTTGGCCTTCCTCTGTCCAGAGACTTTGGAGGAGCTGAGGTCTAGTCATCGCTGCTGGGGGTTTTTAATTTTTAGTTTTGTGCATCATGGCTGCATTAAACATGTTTAATGTAATTTAACCTATTTTACTATGCCTACTATACCAACAACACATGGTGTTTACATTGCTTGGGTTTCTGCCTGCAGGATGGGCCATTAGTAGTCTATGCATGCCATCATGATGGAGCCTTCTTGGATATCTTAAAGTGCCATAATGGAAATGATTATATTATGAATGCACACCCACGCCAAATAAATGTCAAATGATTACCTACGTTGTAGGACATTAATTTGTCTATAAATCCAGGGAAATGTTTGAATAGGGTGGTAAATGACACTTCCAGTGTTATATCCATTTAGTAATTGAGGACTTTTAGGATGCAAGGTAGGATCATTCAGATGATCATATTTTCATGTTTCAATACATTAAATATATATATTCCCTCTTCTCGCAATAGTGACTCCCCTATGCCAGTGACGTCACGGGTCTGCTTTGTAAAGTTCCAGCAACCTGAGTCCGTCGGCGTGTCTCAACACCTGACCAACACCGTCTTTGTGGACCGAGCGCTGATCGTTGTCCCGTTTGCAGAAGGTTGGTGTCCTTTTCATGTGCATGTCGGCATGGCCATGATTGCTCAAATGGCCATGTTCCCTGGGCTCTGGGGCACTTCCTTAAAGCCTTGTTTTTTTGAACCATCCCACTTGTCGTTTTAAGCAACTTGTGTCACTTGACATGGTGGGATTACAATACGACCTGATCATAAGATCTTCATAATCCCAGGCCTGAGGTGTTGAATGCAGAATTCTTAACTCTAAGATGTTTGGTATACTGTGTCCTAGTGAAAACCATATAACCAGTTATTTTGTATGTAAATGCAGTTTTCATGATAACTGGCTTGGAAAAGCACATTTTCAACAATACAGGAGTCCAAAGTGTGCATCACAGACTAGAATGTGATCTTTCCCGAGCCGTGCGTGCCGCAGATAACGAGACAAATGCACTCAGAACAGATGTGTGTGTACATGCTTAACCATGCATTTTATTTCTCCCCCCCCCCCCCATTTTGGACTATCCTGTGTTAAACTTCTCTCTGTTATTTGTTTGTGTGTGTGTGTGCGCGCACGTGTGTGTGTGTGACTTTTGTAGTGGAGAAGGCAAAAGCAACCCCCTCGTTGATGGCTGAAAGTGGTCCTCTACCTGCCAACAGGGGATTGTAGACAATTTCAAAAGGCCAGCGAGCATTCAAGCCCCCTCCCCTCCCTCTCTGTGTCTTCTATGCATTTTCTGAATTATTCCTCTCTCTCTTTCTCTTTCTCTCCCTCTCTCTTTCTCATGTTTTTTCTTTTCAAGGTATTTTAGACTGTATGAGATAGGGTGGGTGTTGAAGAAGAGCCTATGAGCCAATGGTCAGTCTACACAATCAAACAGAAAAGCAATGAAGCACTTCGGTGGCCAGTGAAGCTAGCGTGTTCGCTAAGGACAAATACATAGACCGTCAAATAATGGCAATAGTGGCAATGCAGCGATCATGATAACCTAACAAACTATGCAAAACTGATTTCAACTGAAATAGTAAACAACGTGTCAGCTTATTTCATGCACCATCTTGCTGAGGACACTAAAGGCGGAATGGCAGCAGCTTGTAATGGAGCATAACATTGGGAACATTTAGCGCAGAAAATTAAATTGTCAACTTTCCAAATTATCTCATTCATCGTAGATGCCTACCTGACATGACACAATGTTAGTGCAATTCTCTTAACAAGGTCTTTTTGTTGTTGTTGTTGTGTTTTACAGTTCTTTTTCCTGGCTCAGCCAGTCCTGTATACCAGAACCCGCTGAAAATACCACCCAACAGTTTTGTCTCCTGCAACAAAATTCTCTCTCTCTCTCTCTCTCTCTCTCTCTCTCTCTCTGTCTCTCTCTCTCTCTCTCTCTCTCTCTCTCTCTCTCTCT
>JAOPJH010000131.1:2044799-2055372 GCA_027122575.1 Merluccius polylepis | reverse complement strand
CCACCCCCCCACCCACACCCCCGCGCCCCGGCCCCGCGGAGGGGCGGCGCGGCGGGGGGGGGGGGGGGGGGGGGCCCGCCCCGGGAGCCCCGGGGCCCAGGCAAGACCACCCCAGTGGCCTGCTAGGCCCAAGTGGTCCCTCCTGGGGGTAATTTATGGCAGGCCAAGCTGTTTTTTTTTAAGAAGGTGGTAAATACAGTGTAGGTCTCCCAAGATGCATTCTGCCACACATATATTTATGCTTGATAATATTAATAAGCCCTTTGATTCCTTTACACACATTGTTTTTTTTGATTGATCATGTAACATACATTTTTGTCAATATATATTTAATTTGGTATATATATTTTTTATATTAAATTAGATTTATGTTGTACATTGATTGATGTCCTCTTATTTTATTTGTATGTTTGATTTGTTCTGTTCTGTTGTTTTTGCTGTGTTTAATATATTTTTATTTGGGCAGGTAGTGTACATGTCCAGGACTCATTTTTCAAATAGAAAAAAGACAACAGAAAATACTAAATGACAACAGATTTACAAGACATGACAAGCATTGAAATGAATACAACATAACAGTTCAAAAACAGTTCATGCAAATACAGGAAAAATACAAAATACAAATACAAAAATAATAATAAAAAAGGGAAATAAGATCTCCTTCACCAACCCTCTCATCCATCTACTCACTCTGCAAATATTATTGACATTGTTATTAGTTTTAATAAAGTTATCTTATTAGATCCTATCTTACTAAGAGTAGGAGGAGGAGGTAGCAGAAGTAGCAGTATTAGTTGTAGTAGTAGTGAGTAGTAGTATAAGGTAGTAGAAGTAGGCCTACTAATCATATAAGTAGTAGGAGGAAGCAGAGGTAGTAACCGTGTGTATAGCATTTGTTGTGTAGCAGTAGTGGGGTCGTAGTAACAGTATAATGGTGGTAATACAGTTATCATCCCATCATCTACTCCTGAAATGGATCAAATTGAATCGGGCCTTCAAAGGTAGAGCGTAATCAGAATCACCCTGCTAGACTGACTCTATAAACATATTAAAATCAAGAGCAGACGCGGGTGGGGATGCGGCGTAATGTGCAGCAGATTCCCCCCTTAGCCTGAATACTGGCTGTATGGCACGCCTCAGCTCTCTCCTCGCTCGTTGGTAACAGGGCCCCCTCTCTTGCAGCCGCGCTACAGAGAGAAATCATATGCAAAAGGAGGGAGGTTTGGGGGTAGAGAAGTCCCTTCTCTTAAACCCCCCTGCGAATAGAGCCATGCTGAGCCTCACCGGAGGGGTGAAAGCACTGGGGAGCATTTGCCATCCCCTACAACCCCCAACCCTCAACCACCGACACCACCCCCATGGTTCTCAGTCACCACACCCACACACACCCATGCACACACACACACACACACACTCATCCCCCTATTCAGCCCCTTATAGGCCAAAATAGATAATAAGGAATGTATATGACGTAGGGAAAAAAAGACAAGGAAGATCACCTCCACCAAGACCGAGCTTTTTTGGATTATTGGCTCACATTCCTAAGCTACTCCCGAGTGATTTATGGCCACTGAAAAAAAAAAAATCTTTCTTCTGAAAGAAAAAAGAGATTTCACCACACAGCTGGTTAACACCAATTGGTCGTGAGAGCTGATGAGTAATGACATCCCTTTGAGTTTGCGTCTTTGTTCTATCATGTCCCAAAATGATGAATCTTTTTTTCCCAGGGGTTTTCTTGCAAGACATGTAGCGAAAATCCATTTCATATTTGTTGATTTGTTGTTTGTTTTGTTTTTTCTAATGCGAAACAACAAGAAGTTCTCCTTTTTGTTTCATTTTTCCTCTGGGTCTATATGTGAATGCTAGCATGCTTCGCTGGGCTGTGGTTACAACCAAGAGAGAACCAAGGTCCATTTTTCACCGCACTCATCAACGGGAGGTCCAGGGTCCATACAAACCCAATTAAGAATCAATTTGAAGAGACTGTCAGACAGTCTGGCGCCCGGTGAGTGGTAAAGTCTTTTGATACGAACATTTTATCGTTTCATCTCCCCCGTCTTGTTGTCTTAATAGTGTAACATGTGTAAAGTATATCTGTCTCAATACTACCTCAGAAGCAGGAGAGGAGGTCAGCCCATGCACACATGGCATCCACGCGAAGCCCAGGATGGCTTATTTGAAAGGGATGTACTGATATGCTCACGATATCCTCTCTTGAAAGGCGTGATTCCTAGAATAGTAAAGGACAAGGAGGGGGTTTTATGATTGGCATATCTCTTCATACTTCCATTCTTTCCAGTTCAGTTCCTTGGCACTTGAAATCAAATCGAAGCGCTCTTCTTTCCATTCCAAACGTATTGAAGTGGTCATTGAGAGCACTTTCCAAAGACACCGTGTCTGTTTCAGTTGTAAAATACATAAGTTTGAGTTGTTATGCCTGAAACCAACTGACACTTGGAGTTGCTTAGAGACTGCCATAACTCATCTACTGTAATACACACCCAAAGTCTATAGGCCTACTAATGTATTCCTTTCCCTTTCTGTATTATTTTAGAATTTAGCATTAGAGTATGAAAGGCAAACATTTCCCCCTGTTTATGACTAAAAGCATTTTAGAATTATAAATTACGAAATAATGATAATAATAATGATAGTGGTATAATTCTCCTTCTGGCTGTTCTTTCACACATTTCTAAAAGCTGTCTATAATGAATGGTGTAAAGGGTGCTGAGAATTCAAGGTTAAACTATATTTCCTTTATGGCTCAAACCAGGTAGTACATTGACTCTTCTATTGATTTATAGCATTCGCAATGACAAGTGCTGGCTCTCACGGCTTGCTAGTCAGTGAAAAGCCTGCAGCTTTTACATAATAAGAGATTATTCAAATTACATGTATGTGTGTAAGGCACTCCTTCAGTTTATTTCACACTAAAGTGTTTTTGTCTCCCCTAACTTGGTCATTGCAATGACCTTTGGCTTTTATGTACCGGTACATGTGTAATGATTGTTGAGTTGGCTGAAAATTAACATCAACGTTTCCTGATAATTTGGATAGACGCATTTGTTTGCGATTTTCCCTTTTGTCTGAGTTCTAATGTTCATTGTCTATTTCCATATGTGTGCATGTTAAGGCTACACAAGTTGGTGACAAGCCCGAATTGGCCCAATGCTAAATGGATTGACGTGATATTCAATACTTTGCCAGTGAGTAACTCTGTGTGCATAAGAAAACATATAAAATAAAAAGTCAGCATTTATTTTCCCTTAATAGCAACTTGTTTATGAATAACTCTCTTTATCCATTTAGAGCATTTTATTTATCTCCATGGTGTTTTTAGGAGTGTCTTATGAGTGTGTGCGTCAGCTTTAGAATGTGCTGTGCTTCTCTAAGTCCCAGGTGCCACGTTTTTATAAACGGGTCGTATGAAAATATGACCCATTTATGAAACCTCATCATCAACAGTTCTAAATTGAATGCTACGTTTCACAGTTAATTCATTACCGACTTTGAAATGTAGCTCGTATGCTACAGTTTGTTTTCCATTTGCGTGACTCACAAGTTCTGTATGAGAAGAGGGTTTCACTTGGAATAGCTCCTCTTCCCCCTCTTAATCGTTTCCTCCGGCTCCTTTTTCATATTCTAGTTGTAAGTAGTAGCAGTATAGTATCAACTGATAATAAGACAAATTCCTTCTTAATCAATATGGTTTGTGTATATCATAGTGTGTAGGAAACACAAATGTACTGCTACAGCTCAATGGGAATGTAAGTTAAAGTTGTACATCTTTTTTTCTCATCTCATTTCCCCATTTTCTGTACTGGAACAATAAGCATCTGTTTCCATTTTGCTGTGTTTCAGTATGAGAAAAAAAAAAAAAGAGAGGGAGAACAGCCACACAACAACAGGATAATAATTGTCGCACAACCCACACATAAAAAAAAATATTGCTATTGCAAACCAAAATTAAGACAAACATTCCCGTCAATTGTAAATTACAATGCAAAAATGTGTTATAGAGACAGGCAGAGCTGCTATTTTCCCCCTGATAAACTGTTTAGGTCTGAGACACAATAATCTTTTTAAACAAATCTCACAGAAGGAAAACAATAAGTTTTTTCAATTAATTTGTACAATGCATTCCACACATGGGAGCTTTTCACAGGCACTGGGCGTAGACAGAGAGAGAAAGAAAAAATGTGTATGAGCCAAAGAGATCCAGCAAGGATACAAGTGTAGAGCCGTGTTGCGTGTCAGATGTTATCTATCGTCGAGAGTTGGGTTCACCCTCTCTGCGCGGTACAAAACCCAACTTAATGTCTTTGGCCAGACAATAATATTTAAGTAACCTGGACACACAATTGAGCCCTGGTAAACTATCAATAACTAGCTGGTCCAGTAACTACCGGTGCATGTTGAACTGATGTTGACCTTGGTGTTGTCAAAACTCCCTTTTTCATGTTCTGAAATGGTTTACAGTTTATCGACATCTCAAATATTTGTTTTTTCGCCACTTAAATGCAGAAGGTTATTATTGTTTAATCTCATTCCGATGTAACTCATTTGTTTGTAGTTGTAGCCCGTTGTATAAGCTATCCTAGCTTATACAATGGGCTATAAGGACGTATACAATAAGGACATTTTGGACTTGAATGTGCTAAAGTAGTCAATGTTTTTTTAGACTTAGAATTACAGCTAAATCCGTTTTTGTTCACACGTAGACCAAAAGCTATCTTGAACGTGACTACCTGCAGGGAAGCTAAACACTGAGCGGATGGCAAGTATACAATCGCAATGTCTCTAAAAATAAGACCTCACACTATTCCCTGCAATCTTTCAATATTCATTTTTCATTTCATTTATTTAAACGAGACATTGCAGTATACGGTTAGCTCATTTCTGAAAACAATGAAACCGGGCCTGTGTTTTTTACTACATGAACATTTGTTGTTGAAACAATTCTTTCAACACTCAAATTCTCGTTTTCTAATGACTAAGTCTCTTTTGGGGGCTGGTGTCGGTGACATGTGCTACCTGTAGCTTCAACTGCTAGGCTGTCACACTGAGCTCCCTCATCACAATGCACCACCGTGGAATTGGGAGGGGGTGGTTAAAATGGGTTGCAAAATGCTCATGTTGAAATTTGCTTCCAAACAACATTTTACTTTTTGGCTACATGTAATGTTGATACAATCTGCTCTCTTCTTTTTAGGACCGTTGTGGATGCAGTGCAAGTTTTCCAGTGCTGACCAGCAGGTTCTGCTAAACTCATGTCGACTGCAACACAAGTAAGAGCTTGCTGGCTCTGTGTTCACAATGACTGTGTGTGTGTACCTTTAAAACCCCAGGTGGTTTAAAATACCGTTTTTCCAGATCTCATTCCAAGACTACTCAAAACCAAGACAACTCTACATTTCAGTGTGAATTGTGTGAATTCAAAGCCATTAGTTCATCTTACAAATCATGAGACACTGTTAAAACAATCAAGCTTTCAAACTTCAGTTGTCATAGAAGTAGAAACCATAAACCTCATACTAAGGACAGAAGATGGAAGACCTCCTGGACAAGCTTTACGATCAGGTAAATTCTTAAAGGCCTGTAAAACCGAAGTGCCGAGTGCTATTTGATTCTGCATATTTACGTATTTCCGGTAAAAACATGAAGCTAGTCAGGGACTTGTCTCGGAAATTGATTGCCGTTTGCAGTAGCCAATAGCACTGAATGTGCTGCCAGATTGACATTAGCTAGCAGTTCAGCATGGAAAGCCATGACGACAGCCTGCTCTCTGTTATGGAGGACTTCTCCCCACCACCTTCGCCTACGGATTTTGCCGACATATACTTGGACGAATCAGACAGGGATGAAAATGAGGAAGAAGACATCCATGATGAAGTTGTTGGAGTGTGGCCATATATGTTCAAGCTGACCAGCAGTGCTGCTGGTGAAGGAGAGATGCAGGTTCATCGCCACGATGGAGCTGATGCATCCAATGGAAAAAGAATAAAACACAGTGACAACCTCTAACTGCTGGCTAGTTTGTTGGTGCGCATGCCAGTCGGTAACTGGCAGGATATAGTCATGGGGGAGTGATGTAAAAATTTGAGAAAGCATTTTCATTGGACGCAAAATTTGTAAAAGTCCCTGACTGCAGAATTAGTCATCAAATATTTGATACCGTTTTACAGGATGAGAAAAGATAGGGATTTTGATGTAAAAATACTCAAAAATGATTTGACATATATTTGCTTTTCAACAAGAGATAAATGAACAATTAATAAGGCCTACTGCCAAATATTTTACTACAGTACTACATTTACCATGATAACAATAGGCAACCTGTGAATATGTCCCCTTTTTTATTTCAGAAATAACATCAGATATTTTGTTGATATATGGACCGCCATACTACAAATGTCCTCCTTTTTCATTTCAGAAATCTGGTCACCTAATTAAAAACGTAGAGCTAAGCAACACGATGGCATATCCAAGTTCCAAGTGCAGCTCGGCTTCTCAATAATGGCACTGAATGTGATCTCCCGCTCCTGGTTTTAAACTAAAGAAGATAACAGTGTAATGATTATCTTGAGCTCAAACGTCAATGACAATAACAAAGGATAATTAAGGGATTTTTAAACCCTATTTTACCATCATTTTGAGTCCCAGTGACTATTCTGGACAATAATTCTTGCAATTGGTCCAGTATTGAGCAAGTGGGCTTCAACCATTATCCGTGAAACGGGCAATAGGGCATTAGCGTCCCATCAATGTACGTCTAAGTGCTTGTTTTTCTGCTTGTTTTGACATGCTCAGATTGTTATTATAAGTGTTTGACAACCGTATGGAAAGGATACCTACAGAGAAATAAAACATTCTTTACTTTTGATTCGGTCTGTTTGTTAGTGTGTCCGACCAAGTCTCACCAAGGAGAGAGACACTTCACAAAAGCTATGCTGATAACTCCCCCCACTGCCAGGTATTGCTAATGGCCAACCGATTGGTATCAATCTTCTCGCCTGGATATGAAAAGCCAATTTCCCAAAAGTTCCTTTAATGTGATGCACTCACCAAACAATGATGCTTAAAAGCTGAAAAGCACTTTTTTAATAACAAGTTTACACTTTAAAAAACTTTTGGTGAAGTTGTTAGTGGTTTGTTCACCATTGAAATCAACAGCACACTACAAAAGTTAGCGGGAACTTCAGATTACATAATAAACTGATTCAACTGAGCTAAAAACTGTGAGTTAGCAGGATTTATTGTACATTGAGACTACATAAGAAACTGGGTCAACTGACCTTAAAAAAGTTAGCAGGAATATTTGTAACTTGAGACAATACGAATACATCTAAGTTGACTCTGTGAACTACTGTGACTAATAGTTAAGTAAACTGAAAAATCGATTGAAGCAAGTTGCTTTGATATTTTGAGTTTTCTGAACATATTAGATCAAGCATGGTTGATCTAACGTCTCTCAACTGAGAAGTTGATAAAGTCCCACGGGAAAAAGATGATGGAGGACGACACAGGTTTTCAGGAAGAAAGTGTGTGTCGACTGTGGTTCTAAAATAGCTAAACAAGAGCAGGGGGAAAATGTTAACTTACTTCAAAAGAGTCCAGCCAGATAGTATTAACCTCCCGTCTCTAGTTGTTGTGCATCGTGCTGCATGGTTATACAACCAAACATCTATAAAGGCTCTACAGGCTGTGGTTAGCATATGGAATTAGCTTCACCTCAACACAGAAAAACGGTACTTCTCTTAGTCTCTTTGATATATACTTTTTTCTTTCAATGACTGTCTCAATTATCGGGAGATTGCCTTTGAATGTGCAGCTTTTGATCAGAATGACTAAAGCTCCGTCTCTTAATGACTTCAGACATGTTGTGTGCGCCACAGTCATCCCATCTACTCTGTTATTTACCGCATGGATGTTTGTTGAAACACCGCGCGATCTTACATGGGGTTTTTCTCACAATACATTTGAAGGAGGACACACATGCATGAGAATGAGAAATCAAAGGGAATCGGGGGGGGGGTACTCTGGGACTTGAAAAAAAAAAGCCACAAAAATGCTACCTACATGAATCCAATTATCAGTCTACTTTCGGGCAGTTGTTGGTAGAAATAAATGACAAAAATAAGTCTTATGTGTTTTTACGTTCACATTTTGGTGACTGCGTTACCATGGAAACAATATTTGTTGTTTTGCCTTTTTCATTGGAACATTTCAGCTGATTTGTCCAAAAAAAACCTTTTAATCCTCTAAAATTGCAATTTCACAAGGACAATATTTCCCCCAACGATTGAATTCACAAAACAATTTCATACATGAAGGAAAATTGGGGGGAAAACCCAGAGCAACGCAATTACCAACAAGATGAGAGCATATTATCTTAAGTAACAATGACTGATACCCACAATACACCCTAATATACTGAACATTTTCAGGGCGTTTGTTTAAATTGAAGCTTCATTATAAGTATCCATGGCTACTCCTACATTTGTGAGCGAATCATACAATCGAAAGAGGAGCTGGTGCCACATTAATACTGACCAAAGCAGGCTATGTGTTGAGTTAGTAAAGCCACTATGAATACTTTATCCACAGGTAACACTGGTTCCTGTAAACAAATGTGACAACTCTGACTTTGAATCAGAAAAAAATCAGGGATTTAAGAGGAAATGTACATACGAAAAATGTAATACCTTTTTTTAAATAAACACTTCAATGTATTGTACAACAGTTCATTTAGATATGAATATCTTTTGATCATAAGGATTCTCCAGTTAAAAAAAAGCAAACATGCAGCATATTCCAATTAGCACTTCAATTCAGAATGACAAGCGCTTGTGTCTATTGGGATAGACATACTCTATACATTAATTAAACATACACCACCATAGGCATGGAGCAGTTTAAAATACATTATTACATAACGAATAGCATTAACAGGGTTTGGCTAAATAAGGAAGATGTGTATGATCCACATCATTGCATCTTCTATTACTATTTTGGTTACATTTTTTGTATATTCTTTATTATGTAAAGATATTCCTTTGGAAACATGCTAGCGCTGCATTAATCCTCTCACTTTCCACCTGGTGAATCTGACCCACATTCACATTTCCCCTGTGCAGCTAAGGGACTGCTTTTTATTTAAGCCATGTGTAACAGAGAGCACTGACCCAACTACTTTGGCTCATGAAAAGAAAAAGAGAATAAGGAGGAGAGACGAGAGAAGAGAAACAGAGGGAGAGAAAAATAAGAGTTGAGAAGATAAGACAAGATGGAGAAGATAAGACAAGATGGAGAATATAAGACAAGATGGAGAAGACATGACAAGATGGAGACGAGAAGAGCTCTTAACATTAGTCTCCCTTGTAGGCCTACATTGTTGGTCTTACTAACTATTATATTCTAGACCGTCACTATTATCCAAAACAGAGTTATTGAATCTAAAACAATGCTTTGTCTTTATTTGGGATGTTATCCGATAACATAACCTAAGATTTGGAAACCTTTGCTAAATAATGTAGGCCTATTAAAAAGGCCTATTGGCCTTTCATCTTTTCTCTTTTTTTCTTTCTGTTCTCCAGGAGACGTTGAGAAAATGCTAAACAAATCTTAGCCCTACATGACGTTGAAATGTAAAATGATACACTTGTAGACAAATAGGCCTACATCTTGTCCTGGGCAATAGGTGTTTGCATACTAACACCAAGTGAGGAGGACACAACCCACACCAGTGCAGCCGGCCATATCTCACATCTCCTGAAACGTGAGCCACGGCCTTTGTTGGGCTGTTTGGGTTCAACTCGTGTGTGGGGGCTTTCAAGTCATTGAATGTGGTACATGAATAAATCTGAAATGTAGGAAGTGATTTTATTTGCTAAATCTCCCTAAAGAGAGTGGTAGACTTTCAAATATCCCCCGTGTTTCCTTTATTTAGGACTTGTGGGGAAGAGGAAAACGTGGCACGGCAGTCCGTTTGACACTACTCAACACAGCATAGAGAGTGAACATAACCCCACATTATGAAAGTTATGTTTCTGTTTTGTTGAAAATGCAATGGAAGTGGTGAACATGAGATGTTGTTGGTGGTTTATTTCACCCCCCCCCCCCCCCAACCCCCAACCCTGCTTTATAACTTATGGATGTTTGCCCAGCAACATAGGCCTATGACCTGTTATAATGTAAGTATAACTTAATGTAATGCTCAATTTATTAAAATTCACAGCGGGATCATCATCTCTGCCTGTTTTTTAATCATGTATTCATATTTCATTTTGGGTGAACACCTTCAAGCGGTTCTTAATTTACATCATTTGAAATCGTGATCAATAAGGACACTCCCACCAGGCTGCTATACTACCTATATGACATCAGGTTTATTATAGGGCCAAATGAGGGGGGAGGGGGTCATTGTTTCCTCTCAAATTATAAGAAATTAGAAATGTGACGGGGGGGGCCGCGGCGGCGCGCCCGCGCGCGCGGGCCGGGCGGGGCGGGGGGGGGGGGGGGGGGGGGGGGGGGGGGGGGGGGGGGGGGGGGGGGGGGGGGGGGGGGGGGGGGG